>WBMY01011354.1:752205-779978 GCA_013397315.1 Donacobius atricapilla
CCTGTGCCCCCTGTGCCCCGCAGCTCCCCTGTGTCCCGCACCGCCCCTGTGCCCCGCAGCGCCCCGTGTGCCCCGCACGGCCCCGTGTGCCCCGTAGCTCCCCTGTGCCCCGCACCGCCCCTGTGCCCCGCAGCGCCCCGTGTGCCCCGCACGGCCCCGTGTGCCCCGTAGCTCCCCTGTGCCCCGCACCGCCCCTGTGCCCCGCAGCGCGCCCTGCCTGACCTACGGATGGCCGGCCCTGCTCCCCTGAGCGAGGGGCGCCTCGTACGGCGTTAACAGCAGCTGCTGGTAAAGGCGTGTGCCATCTGGGCAAGATACGTCAATTTAAAAGAGTTCTGTGGTACATGAAAAAAAATAAGGACGGTACCTTTGTTATTGTCGAAACATATGCACTGTGTAACTGCGCCGAATTCTTAAATTTAGAAGTACTCTACACTGAGCCTGACCTAAATAAATATTTTTAAATCTCTTAAAGCACCCGACCTTTTTAATGTTTATTTTCTTGTTCATGAATGTAGATGCAATGCCGTTACATGCTGACATTGAAGATGTTTCAGTGTCTGTGGAAGCAGACAGGAGTGCTGAATGTTTGCTGTTTCAGGTGCCTCTGAAGGGCTTGTTTTACTACATTGTACAGTATTTTACTTCAGCCCTTGATGGTTGTTGTACTTCTACTGATTTTGTTTAAAAAAGCAGTAGTACTGAGAACCAGTGACTTGTTTGAAAGCGTAGTGCTGATATTAGTATTCAGTATTAAGTACACTATTCCCTGCAGGGGCAGGGAAAAGATCTGATGTAAGTTTGCAGCTAAGTATTTTACTAGAAACCTTTAGAGCCTCTTTGCCCTGCTAAGTTTCATAACAATTCCGTAAGGATGACCGGGTCATTCTGTAACTTGTCTTTCTGCAATGTCAGTGTCACATTGTGTTCTGCCCTTTCCATATATGTCAAAACATATGCAGATATCCCATCCAATACCTTGCAGAAAAAACCTCAACCCGTACTTTTTTTAGCCTGTACATTTCTGCAGTCCATCCAAGCGCCTTTGTCTTTTCAATGGGTCTTGAATGTATTTGGAATCATTTGCATTGGGAGAATAATGGTCCTTGATAAGATAATCACTCAGGGATAGATGTGAGGGGTAAAAGGATGAACTACATTGGCAAAGGCTGCAGGAGGAAAGGCCCTTGAAGAGATGTCAAGAACAGTGTATGAGAAAAACTCGAGGTAAAGTGAAAGAGCCCTGCTATAGACACAACTCAATGGTGCACAGACAGAGAGGGATGAAAGATAAAAGATTCTTACCGAGAATTTAAAGTTGTCAGTACTAATAGAATGCCTTAGAGGGGATGTGGTAAGTTGGGCACTACTTTAGAGAAGCTGCATGTATTGAAAATGAAGCAAAATAAGCTTGGAGAATGTCTTAGAATAAAGGCTGCCAAAGGGGAAAGCAGTAATGGTAAAAGGAGGGGATAGGCTAGATGGAACATACGTGGTTTTTTTTCCCCATAGAAGCATCTTCGTCCTGATTATTTTCTACAACTTAATTGGAGATGTAATCTCTGGGCCCCTGGCAGTGTGCCCGGTCACCCTTCAGTCCATGGGCTTGGCCATTCTTAGTTCATGTTGATCACCTGAGAAATGCTGAAGACAAAGGAAGAGTGTCTTTATTGTAGTAGTTCTGCCAAGACTTCCACTTAGGTACTGATTAAAATATTTTTTTAGCCAACCAAATATTAGTGAGGTTAACCCAACCTCTTCTGGAGAGTAAGATTTATGAGGTCTTCTACTGAGAGGGAAGTGGTTGGGTCGAGAAGCTGGTTTGGATTATGTGTCTCCTGGCAATGTCTCTTGTTTTCCAGAATTAAATCCTGAATAAAAATTCTTGTTTTGCTATAATTGTGTACCGTTAAATGCTGTCTATCAGAATCCCACTGATTGGCTTTTGCTTTGTAATTATGTAGTATGTTTCTTTATGTGATAAACTTTTGTCTGGCTCAGATTTTCTTGTATACAGCAAGTTTAGATTTATGCTGTTATAGAACATCTCTGTTCCAAGTACACATGGTAGAAGTTTTGTAGAGTGCAGTCCTGTCATACAGCAGTTTCCACTTTACAGATCACTCACTTGGATTAAATGTGTAGCAGAAATAAAATTGTTTGTGCTAGTATTTGGTGTTCCAAGTCAAGAGGACGAGGATGCAAATTCATTCTTGGGAAGAGGGTTTGAAAAAAAAGTAGGAAAACCATAACTACTCATCTGTTCTAAACACCATATTGGGCATGCTAATGTGCTGTAGAATATTTCTCTGAGTCTTAAATGGACAGCAAAACACGACTATTCTGAAGTTTTTAAAGAGACCTTTGGAGCTGTTGCAAGCCATCAGCTACTCTGGTCTTCCCCATCGGAAACTTCTGGGCATAAAACCAGAGCTGTTAGAGTAGATGTTGCTCATTAGCTGGAAAGGCATTTTTATAAAACAGTCTATTGCAGGGTTGTTCATGCTTGTTTGTTTTAGCTTAGAATTCCATTTTAATTAATACAGTTTATATTTATTTTTATTCTTTTTTTTGACACTGTTGGTCAGAGTTGGTGACTTCTTTTTAACTGGGTGTAGAAATGTGCCATCCAAAGTAAAATCAAACAAACCTCCTATTTGGTGATCTTAGTTGGCTTTCTTCCTTTTAGACTTGGGAAGAAAGAGTTTTGCTTTTAGAATGTTTATTATCTTGACTGATGAGTTTAAAAAGTTAATATTTAATGTAAAACCTAATATTCTCAAGACTTACTTATTCAAAGTGGATTTTTTAAAAGTAAGTTTCATTATGACAGAGACCAAGTTCTAGTTATTTCCTGCGTATGCTTCCTCTACCACGCTTTGCATGTTAACACCCTGTGCCGTTACCAGGTCAAAGCCAAGATACTCAGGTAGTCTGGAGAATTATTTTCTTTTAAAGTCAAGGTATTACCTTGATGGGTCTTCAGTGGTCTTAGACCACTAAACCCAGTTCACAATTACCTGATGTAGCTGTTTATGCTAATTCACATTACTCTGAATACTGACTGCAGAGAATGTATTCCACAGACACTCCTGTTATGTTTGTACAGCTCCCAGCACAGCTGGGACCCCAATCCAATAAAGTTATTGCTGTACAAATAATAAATGCATCAATATGCACATATCTGAATATTCACAAGGGCTTTTACAAAGATATTCATATTCAGTGTCACATTAGTGAGACATGTTGGACAAAGTGGCAAGGAAATACAAAGCTTTAAATAACACAAAGCTTTGTATGTATTTTATTTACAAGGAGAAAAAGGGCATATACTGTGTTTTGGCTGAGATATCATTGAAGGTCTTATTTCCTGCATCATCCAAATTTTTGCTGCCTGCAAAATAATACATCTTTACAAGGTAAAACAGATTGCTTCAACATATTAATGCCCAAGGAAAATTAGGAAAGTATTCTCAAAGCATGATTAAGGGTTTGGTTTTAGAATTCATGCTGAAAGGTGATGCCCATACCATACAATGAAGTTTAAAAACTTTAACATTGTTACCAGGGTTTGTTCTAGTATTACAATGATTTATTGTTTCTGGTTATTGTTCTACCTCTTAATATAAAAAGCATTATTAAAAAGACCCAAACGAGACAAAATTTTCTAATTGACAGATTAGATTCTTTTAGAAGTTGTATTTAGGAAAATTAATGAAACAGCTTAGATGCAGTTAAATAAGCCTCTTGTCATGTCATATTTCTGCTTAGGTAAATGGTGTGCAAGTTTTAGCAGAATCAGCAACAAATATGCCAGTAGCAATTTTTGTGGTAATCGCATTATTGGACCTTCCCATTATTAATGAGACAATAATTAAGAAATAGTGTTGATAGTCACATAACACATGGTTTGTATATTGGAAACGGTCAGGTAGAAGCCTTGCATATGCAGAATAAAATACAAGAAAGAATGAGTGGCAAATGTTTCTTGCTTTTAAATTCATCACATTCCTGCTGTTTAAATTGCCTCAGCTGCTAATGCTGGAACCATTACAGTAATGGACTCAGCAAATGAAGGAGAACCAAGACACGCACTTTATTACTGGAGGGGTAATTTTCTCTTCATCTGTAATAGCAGCAGTGCCTAGTATTGATCAGACCATCAAGATACTAATCCTCTGTAAAATTACTTGTTATAACTGAAAATGTGTTAATCCAAATCAGTCTGTGTCCTGACTTTCTACTTACTATTGAATACAGACTATTAGATGGTTTATTTTTTGTTATTTAAAGCCTTTACATTGATAATAGTCAGAGCTTCCTTTGCAAGAGCATGTGCTTAATCTTAGCTATGGCCCAGGGTTGTCTTTTTGTTTTAACTAGAACATCACCCACTTAATTAAGAAGTGCACGTCTATCTTTCAGCTTGGAATTATATTGGTACTTTAGGCTCTGCAGATTTATTAAACATTGTTTTACACTCAGTCACTTGTTTTTTGCTGTAAATAAGGACAGATCTATGCTTCACATGTTGGAATCTATGAAGGTCTTGGAGCTAAGGATGTGAGGAGAATGGCTGCTGAAAACATGAATTTGGGTTTTGTGGATGGTGGCCTGAGAGGCTCTTATGGATGGGAGTATGTCAGGGAAGTTCAGTGCCAGAGATCTAAAGGTCTTCACTTTACTTCTGTACTGGTGGTCTACTAAATGAGACAGTCATACGGCGAGCTGTGCATGTCCCAGTTCTGAATATGGGAAGGCTTCTTTTTCTTTTTTTTTTTTCCCCTGTGTTTTGTCTATCTTTTCATAGTCTTGCATGTGTAAAATGGAAGCTCGCATCTCTAACTTGTACAGCCTCGGTGCAGTGGCTGTTCCCAGCGCATGATACCCTGCAGGAGCAGTGGCTGTTCCCAGTGCACGATACCCTGCAGGACCTGAGGCAGGGAGATGGTTCCATGAGCCCTGGCCTGTCATTGCACTCGCTGCCCTGGGCTCCTGCCAGGTGCCAGCCGCGGCAATTCTGCCCGCTCATGGTGGGCAAGGAGCATCCTGGAAGTGCCGGTGGCTGCCCCACTGGTTCTTTATTTTAAACACTGGTCGGCCATGCATTTTAGAAAGTTTCTGTTGTTGTCTAAATTAGATTTTTGCTCTGGTAAAACAGTATTTTTATCTAATCACCCCTCTGCTTTATTTCTTCATTATACTTCAACCAATTCAACTTGTATCATTTGGAGAAACTTCAAGTTCCTAAAAGGTATTGGAGTATGGATACCTTTAGAGGTATTTTGATTTCCTTGTCTGCCTCAGAACACTAAGTTTTCCCCTCTGTTCTAAGGAAGAATATGAACACAGTATATGATTCTTGCTAAATTCCGCTTTCCTCAGTGAGCAGCCTCTTCACTCTAGTTTTCAAGTTGTAGACTAGAAATGTGTAGAGCAAAGCATCTTGTGTAACAATGTGGTTTGGAGGAGTTCAGTTATTCATGTGAAAGCTCTGCTTCCAAAGGTGAACTTTAAAGTTTTCTGTTTTCTTAGTAAATTGCTACTAGACTGTTATTAAATGTGAGTATGTTCTTAAACAGCAACACTGAGACAAAACAGTCATTTACAAATCCAGTGATTTCATGTAGATGTGAATTTCTAAAAAGGTGGTGATAGTTCTTTACATTATTTTTCAAATATTTCTATAGCTTGTAGCATTCAGGAAAATTAAATTTGCCCCCAGAAATGACGGAAAGTAAGTTTTGAAAATACTTTCTCTTTTCTGTAGAAAAATAGAACTTCATGTGAATTGAATGTTGGGGTTTGAATTAATAGCTCTCTGAAGAGAACTCTTGAGAAGCTTGTTAGCAGATTATTCAGTTTCAGAAAGCTAGGTAGTCACCCAAACCCCCTAGTCTTCTGGTTCTGAACTGAGCTTATAATTTTAAAAGTTTCAGATGGAAATTAGCATTTTTGAAATAAAGCCATAGTGAAATGTCTCTACTGGAGGTGCAGCACAGGGCCTACTTCCAATTTTATTTTTAGATTTTGAAAGCGTTTGATGAATAATTATTATACTTTTTTTCTCTTACATCAGAGAAGATTCAGTTTCAGCTGACCCAGGTTAGTGAAAACTAGACAGGTCAAACAGTTGATTTTCTAAAGCTTCTTTCTGTTCCCTTGCAGTTGATGATCAAACTTATGCAGCCTTCAGCCGAAGCAGGATTGGGCTGTCATGCTTTTAATAATTCATCCATTTCTTAAATTATTTAAATATCTGTAATGACCAGTAGGATCTAAAATATCAGATGGTCCTCTTTCCTCCAGCCAAGGCTGAAAAGCACTGTAGTGTTTTCCTGGATTCTGTTAGGTTCACTAGTGAAGTGCAAAACATGGTTATGAGCATTTATTGGCCTTTAAAGTGTGGCACAGATTAAACATAGAGTTGAAGCCTTCTGGATAGAAAATTATAGTGCTGGAATGTCGAAACACTTGTGATTATTTACTGGACTCTGATTATGGGAGGAAACTCTGCTCTACCTTATTTAGCTTATCCGTTTTTTGCCTTTGTATACATGCTACCTCAATTTCTAAAAGAATTACATCTTTATCTCCTAGAACTTGTTCAGCTTCATTTTCCCTTTTATCTGCTGCTCTTCCCACCTTTTTTATTTAAGACTGTAAAGTTACTTTAGTGTAACTGCTCTTGTCACCTTTGCCCTCAGCTAATCAAATAGTTTACCTTGAGGGAAGCATTTATCTCCCACTTTCATTATTATTATTTTCGTAGCTGTAAAGATATATATTTTATGTCTCCAGAAGGGTGTAACAGTGAAACGAGGTATTGATCTGCTGTATTTGGCAATTTCTTTCCACCTTGCCATCGATATCATGTCAGCCTCTGTCTGTACTGTGGTTGACCTCACAAATAGCTCTTTATGTTCCCATTGGATTCAAATGATATACTATGCTCAAAACTAAATCAATGAATGATTATAAAGTTTTTAGTATTATTTCATAACCCTCAGGCAACTGGTACTTCGTGCAGTGAATGCTTGAAAAGGTACCTGATTAAAATATGTTGTTGAGTCTATTCTAAGGTTTAAAACTGTATTGAAATCAAATACTTTGTAATATTAAGAGATTCCATTCTTCGTTGACATAAGATTTTACTTAAAATCTCCCACATTTGATGGATGTTCTGTCCTGTGAGTGCAAAAATTTCATGCACTGGATCTTGCCAGTGATAAATCATGATTGTACATACCCTGTATGTGCTTATGGGAAAAAAACAAAGGAGATAAAGATCAAGTAAAGGTTTTCATCTCCAAAAAGTGAGCAGTAAGTTTAAGCAATTTTCGGATTGGAAAACATTGCTATTACTGCCATGTAAACCCATACACTTAGATATAATTCTAATAGTTTAACTGGTAAAATACACATTTAAAATAAAATACACATGGTTCACATGCACATTTAATAGGGTTTTTTTACTCTGATGGAAATAGGTAGGATTTTCACAAGCAGTTGAAGGTCTTTAGAAGCCCAATGTTACTGATTTTGAATGTGCACTCAAGATCTGGAAAAACCTTGAGATTCTATTCTGTGTTTAGTTCTAGTTTAAATTATGTCAATGCAGCAGGTAATGATGCTCCTGTGCTTAAAGGAAATACTTCATTGTCTGATATCTAACCCATGCGATGGCAAACAACTGCAGTTAGTAAAATACTGAACTGAGCTATGATGTATATGTATGTATGTAATCACTGAATAAAACCAGAACAAATTAGTTAGTCTAATGATGTTAGGTAGGAGAAAATTTTTTGGGGGCCTTCATTTTAAACAGTACATATAAACATCAGGAAAATGACCTTCTTTCTGAATTGGAAAGCTTATTTAGAGTCAGAAAATTCTAAACAAAAATTCGTAATAAGTTGTTTTAAAGAAAATGAGCATTTGTCAAACATCACTTTTGCTAGATATTTATGCAGAAAATCGTGGAAAGGTGTTCCGATTAGATTAATTTTGAGTAAAATGTTTTATTATGTATTCTGAGACCATGTTAGTGCCATATTTAAGTATATAATGTAAAACCACCAGAAATTACACCAAACCTCTGATCAGTTTGGAACTGTTTCTGTAGGCCTGGATATTAACTAAAGTGTAGAAGAACATTTTTTTTTAATTACTGCAGCTATTACGAATTTGTAAAAAAATCAGATTCTGTCTTCTATCCACATAGGAGCCAAAAAGTAACTTTTTACTAAATTTATTATTTCAGATACTGTATTTTTGAGTATAGTGTAACTGACTTGACAGGATGTGAGATCAAAAGGCAATTCTATTCCCCACTTCCCAGCCATTCCCATGTCAGTTATTCAGAATAAGATGGGTTGAATCAGTTATGTGGTTCTTTGCATCTGTGGTAATGGGGAAGGGAAACTGGTTTGGTTTGGATGTTTTCCTGTGATGATTAGTTCAGTAGTCAGTTATCCTTTATGGTTGTTCAGTGCTCTGCTTTTTCGCCTCCGACACGTGAAATGTAAAATGTGTGCCATGCCGGTGGTTTGTTTCTTTTTAAATGTCATGCAGAAGGTGGTAGTTGAGGAAAACTACGGGAACAACTGTTGGCTTATGTAGACTTCCCCCATTCTTTAAATCAGAAGCCATTAAGCTTCTTCACTGTCAAGTTTGGGAGGCATCTGGTATGTGCTGGCTGTCATTTCTTTGAGCCTCTGTTGCTACTGTCCAGGAAAATAGTCCATGATATAGTCATATGGACACTATCGATCTTGGTTCAATAGGAAATGTTTATGGCAAGCATTTATAAATAGGCATAAATAAAATAAACACAGATTATTAGTACAGAAAATATTTTTATTTCACAGTCTTGTATTCCATTTAAAAAAACTTCAAAAATCTTTTACTTGCATTAGTAAAAGCTTGTATTCCTGGATACCTATTTTGCTTGAATGTGCCATGGGGAATTTTTTTAAAAAGGGTTACTTCTTTTGAGTTTTTTTTCATTCTTGATATTCATATTGTCAAATTAGATTCCATAAGCTTTTCTCCAGTATTGTTGTAGATAAGAGTTGAAACTTGTAGGAAATTTTCTGACCATGGGAACTGGTGCTTTAGAAACTGTAGCAGGTTATGCTTGATGAGAGTATATAGCAAAGTTCTTAGTGATGTCGTAGCTTAAACTTTTATAATGAACTGTAGATACTGGTCAGCCTTCTTTGAACTGTTTTAAAAATGCATTATGTTACTGAAGTGTTTCTTCACAGGAAGAGTGGTTGGGATTGGAGGTGGTGGAGTCACCGTCCCAAGATGTTTAAGAAAAGACTGCCTTTGGCGCTTAGTGCCATGGTCTAGTTGACAAGGTGATGTTGTCACACTGATGATCTTTCCATACATTTACAATTTCTGCTTTAGGACAGGACAATCTTGCCTATGTAAAAGAGCTTTGAAATGTGTTATTCAGTCAAAAAAAGTTGAATTATAACTTTATGGTTCTGGCTACCTGAAAGTAATTCAGTGTGATAGGGACAGTAGATTGGTCATTATCTGTGATTTCTGTTATTTGATAAGTGTTGATATTATGACTTGTGCAATAGAACATATGAATGTAATGCCTACCTAAAGGAGTTTGTGCTCTGTGTATGTCTGTATATGTGACAGACACATGGGTTTATGCTTTACGATCCAAACATGTTCCTCATAAATAATGACAATTCATTTTCTCTTCACTTTGCAAAGCACAGTTTGTGATTAGGGTCTTTAAAGGCTTGGTGTCATGACAGAAGGTGGTCGAAGCAGTAATGTCGCAGGCAGGAGGATGCCAGTGACCCAGCGAAGGAAGCAAGCACTTCGCATGTTGATCTGTTTTGTGAGAGGGCAACGTTTGGCCCTGTAAGGGCAGGAGAGATGGACTGTTCATGAAAGGGGCTCAGAGAGCGCACCCAAATGACCCTTTGTCAGCCTGATTAAATTTAGTGTCAAGTGTTCATTCATATGAAAGATGAGACACATCACTGTTTATCTAATAGAAAAAAGTATTTCTA
Source organism: Donacobius atricapilla (assembly GCA_013397315.1). Lineage (NCBI taxonomy): Eukaryota > Metazoa > Chordata > Aves > Passeriformes > Mimidae > Donacobius > Donacobius atricapilla. The sequence goes on from WBMY01011354.1 coordinate 762,252, forward strand.
TTTTTCCTGAAGTCTTTTATATGTTAATACAGGCAAACATGACCATGATCACATAATTTAAATGTGTAAGTAAAAAATATACATCTTTACTGGCAGTGGTTTAAAAGTAAGATGTATATGTTTTATGCAAAATAATGCAATTTCATTGTTAATCATGCTGTTCCAGCCATAACTCCACACAAAACAGTGCTTTTAAACAAATAGAATATACTGTTATTGGGCCATTTATAACAGAAATGCTTAGAATATTTAGAGACTGATGCAAAGTATTTATTTTGCATGCTTTAATGTATGCTTCTATTGTGATATTAATATACAAATGCAGAATTAAAATTCCAGGTATTCGACCTAATTGTACGGCATTAGACTGTTTTTTTGTACTGGAAGAAACACCACTATTTAGAACAAGGGTTACAACACATGTAATTTTGGAAATAAATGCAGTCATACAGGAAAATGGAAGAATTTCTTGTTAAATAATTGAACTTCTAAATATTTAGAGAACGAGAGGGGAAAAAGTTTAGATGTCTTTCCCCTCACTCTTCCTACCCTGCCAAATGTGGCTGGGAGTTCTGTTTAATCTTATACTTTGCATGCATTTGTGATTTGAAATGAAACAAGAAAAAAGCCAAATTTGAGAGAGACAGTTTGAATGGCATGCTGTCAGTTCGGCTCTTCGCGAATTGGCAGTGGTCTCATTTAGGACCTTCAAATACGCGTCTGCCTGGACAGAATGAGAACGTTTTGCATGTTCTTGAGAAGACAACCACTCCTTGCTGCCTCCCAGTACGCAGTGGTGCATGACAGTTGCCCTTCATCGCTGTCTCCTCCGAGTTAACCTTTGACCGCGCGCTTTGTTGCCGCGCGCCGGTTGGAGCAGGCCGGGCGCGGGTGAATGGCGGGCATTGGCCTGCAACGCGCTTCTCATTATTGCGCTGTCAAAAGGAGCCTGCCATTGGGCTCCATCAAGCTTCGGAACCTATGTGCAGCAGTCCATATTACTGAACTTCCGAGACTGTCAACGGGGCGAGCGAATGTGCATAAAAAAATCTGTGTTGAATATGTCTTTGATCATAATATAGGGAGATATTTTTTGTGCGTGCCAAACGTATTCATATGAGTTTCACGGGGCCAAGGGGTTGATTCTGCTGCCTTGGTAAAAAGTGAGCTGTTGTCTCCTGTGGTCTAAGTTTCAAATAGCACAATGTAGATTTGAGCAGCTCTGCCAGTTAAACTCTCAGCTTGTCTTGCGTATCCTATCAGCTTTTCAGCCAGCAGTATAAGCAGTGAGATACCAGACCACTGGTGCCTGAGGTTAGCTGTCAAACTGGAATGTTATTTTGGATCTTGCTGTAATGTAATATCATAGAAGGAGGTCAGGCTGTGTGATTTGTAAAACAGTTGTGCAAACTTAAAATGACTGAAATGTTTATTTCAGGTACTTTTTTTTCCATCTAAAAGAGCTGACAAGAAAATAGAATTTATCATAAAAAAACCAAAGGCAATATAAAATGGTCCATTTTCTCTTGAGTACATAATACAGCACATAAAAGACTATCAAAATCCAGTATGAGGAGCCAGCATGAAATTCACTAAGTAATAAATGCTTGACATTGAAAATATTTAACAGGCAGATATCTGTGTATTTTCTGATAATGAATCCCAAAGAGATTTGGGATGAACCTCATACTTAATTTAACGAATGGGAATTGTGACTATAAACTTGGTGTTTGGGTGATTCACTTATGCAATCTATCATATATTAACAAATACTTCGAATTGCTTCCTCCTTGGAAGCATCATATCCTACTTTAGTGGAATATTTGCTATTCACTTGGGCAACAGCGATCTGCAACTGAAGTCTATTTTGTTGGGTTTGAAACTTGTCTGTTTTCTCTCAAAATATATCAGTTCCTTTGTAATTGAAATGGTATATTAAAATGACATCACAAAATATCATCTTAAGAAAACCAGAGATTCACTAGAGCTTGTTCATAATGACTTCTTTCCAAACCAAAAAAGTAGCATTATCTTGCAAACTGGCTATGAAATTACTTTTTTTCCCCCTTCAAGTTTCAAAACATCTTCATGCTAATTAAGTAAAAACAGTAGAATCATAGTAGTGGTTATTGGTTATATTGCTTAGAAACAAAAAAAATATTAGTTTCATAATAATTTTGCCCTCAGTGTATTTTCTGAAGCAGATTTTATTTTTTCTCCTCATAGTATCATTTGCAAGAGACCTCAGTTCAGAGGCAATGATCTAAAATATTAGATTGTGTAATGGAGATCTTTTTGGTCTTCTTGCTCTTAATGATAAATGCTGTTGCTATTTATTAGCCCAACTCTTTTAGTCTTTGCCAGTGTGTTGACATCTGGCTGCTCTGAAACAGAGTATAAAATGCACGCATTCAGGTGTTCGTGTACATACATGTACACTATGTGCCATAAATGTACAAAATCCTTTGGCGAATGAAATGGTCTGTTATTAGATGTACAGACTATTATCTTCTAAACTCTTTATCCTGCCCATGAAGTTGCTGTTAGTAAGTTTTGGTTTATGTTTCTCCTTCCTTGAGTAACGTGTGTGTGTATATATATATATATATATATATGTATGTATGTATGTATATGAAATATGCTTTCGTGAAGAAGGACTGAATTTTCAAAGTGTGCAAATATACAAACGTGCAATTATGCAAGTGCATTTAAGAAGACAAATAATGGTCATTTAAATAATGAGCCATTGTGTTGGTTGATATGGTCTCTGAATTCAGAACTCCTTTTCAGCCGCCACAGTTTAAAAAAAATGCTACCAAAATTAACAGAAAAACTGAGCCAGCTATTTTCAAACTAAAGGAGTGCTATTTTTCATTTTAGAAAAATGTTGCTCTTTCTTTCACTGTACAAATGAAGTATTATTAACTTCTGCTGGGAGTTAATAGTACTCTTTGTAGTAGTGTTACTGAGGGAAAAAAGTTTAAAATCTTCAAGCGCAAATTTATTTTGTCACTTGAAATATGGAATACCTGTTCCTCCTCTAAGCAGAGGTTGCTTTTTTCCCCTATTTTGAAGTAACGTTTTACACTCATATGCAGAAGAAACTAAGCATTATGTAGTTTATTACAAGTGTGTTCATATCTTTATATTTTTCTGAAGGGAAGTACTTTATGAATTCTATCAAGTTGGTGTCATAACTAAGAGTTTACAATGTTTTTGCTCTTGCCCTGCAGATCTTTTTATCTTATCACTATTTTAAAAAGGTTATGGAGAAATCAGTTTATTAACATAAAATGCAATAAAAAGTAAGTTCTCATTAACTATTAGGAGCTGGTGTCTTTCCCTTTTGTCTTAGAAGATAAAAGGAGCACTATAAAAGTGTTTTCTAACTTTCTTTAAACGTTAGTATTTGAAAGTAAAAGCACAGTGAATAAAGATTACAGCAGTTAAGTGTCATTATTTTGTTTTGTGTTCTGAATTAAGAATATACCATCTGAAAGCAAAATGTTTTAATCAAGCAACGTGTCTTTAATCAAAGAAACTTCGGAAGTGCTTCTCAGGATGGCAGGAGGTGTCCATGTGCTTTTTGTTTCATCTTCCAAAAGTCTTCAAAAGCCGCATAAGTGTATTTGAGAGGTTAAACATCCATGATGCTCTATGGTGTTATAGGAACAAAATAAATCCCATTACCCAAAAGAGAAGAGTGGTAGATACCTTAAGGGAAGTGCTTTGTTGTCACCTATACCCTCTGCAATACAAATACCAGCTTGTCACAAAGGTTGAGACCTTTGTGGTGCATTCTTTCAGGGAGCAGATCTGTCTTCTGGCTTTAATGTAAGAGCTGTGAAATATCTGTATTAGGTAAAATAGAGGTTAAGGCACCTTAAGGGCACTGAATTCTTATCTCTTTTTACTAGCAGAGGTGTCAACATGTACTAAAATGTGATGACCTACTGTCCTCTTTGATAAGAAGGAAAATGACCTGTCTACTGTGGATGGTGATAGAGTTGCCTGGGGCAGATTACATTGTCACCTTCTTTAGTACTGGTGTGTAGGAAAATAAAAAGGCCAGGATAGTTCTGTTTACCACAGAAGTATTTGACATTTCTAGCTGCTGATAAAATATACTCAGGGGTAGAAAGAAGCTACTGGTTTACAGCACTGAACAAGGTTCTGAAGGAAGGCAGAGATTGTTTATTGTGTGAGCCCTGGGTGTCGCAGGATGTATGATTCATATCAAGAGATTCCTTCTGACCACTTCAGACACTCTTGGTTCAAGTTCTGCATTTAACCCTGCTCTCCACTTGTCCACGGCCTTTTGGTACACAAAAGGCTGACTTGTCTGGGGTCATGGCTTGAAATTCTGATGTACCAGTGAACTGTGCAACTTAGAGAATTTAATCATGGGCTTAGTTGATACAAGTAAGACTATTTCTTGTAATCTAAAAATAATTGGTGTCACATTCCAGACCTTTTCTCAGTAGCATTCCATAGCATTTATAATTTTTAACAATTAATTTAGAAGTCATTGTTAGTCCTTGCCTGTTGCCATGTGTGATGAAATACATATAACTTGGATAGTTGATTCAAACTGTAGAGCTGGAGCAAACTGTTAAATGTACTTTAAGCTTTAATCAATACTTCTTTGCAGTTCTGTAAAGGAAGGTGTGCTTCCTGCTAATCAGAAACTGGACTTAAGGACAAAGGAAAGCTTCCTATTGCACTTTTTATCAGTATTTGATTAGAATGGCTTTCAGCATTTCTTCATGTTTTGCACGATGGCAATGTCATTTAGATGTCTCTTGTGTGAGTTCCTTGCATAATAATCTTGCCTCTTGTTTGCATAAATAAAATTAAAAAGTTTTAATTTTAGAGGTATGAGACTCCAAGGGATGGAAATTGACTTCCTGTTGCCAAACAGATACTGGTTTTTACATTGTTTAAAAACTGAAATCTGTGCCCAAAATGAGTGAACATTCATGAGAGAAACTGAAAAAAGTTTCTTTAAAAGGCATGGGAGCCTTTTCAAAAAAGCATAAACCCTGTAACTTTGGTCTAGTTTTGGCTGTTTGCAGGCCAAGCTCATTAAGGTACTTTTGGTCTAAAGCTCTAAGTATTCATGAAGAAGGTAGAAATCTGTTGGTGTTGGGTTTAATGTCAATAGACGATGAAATTTAGAAAAATCAATGTAAACTTATTTAAATTGGGTCAGTGAAGTGTGTCTTGTTAAATCCTGAGAATTCTGACATTATATTCTTCTGAAGCATAAATAATTAACTTCATCTTTTCTAATTGTTTGGATTTTTTATAAGGCTAGTAGCTAATTATAAAGTAAAAGCTTATTGCTTTACAGAACTTTCCTCTTTTTAAGTGTTTACAGAATTCAAAATTACATTGGCTTATACTTAACTGCCCATGATTTCTCCTGCATTTGCAATTAAAGAGTGTTTAGAAATTTGCATTAACAAGCCCATTTATTTACCATCTTTTTTGTTTGTTTCATAATCAGTGGAGGATTTGTTATTGTTTTCTTGTAATTATTTTTATTCCAAGGAATTTCGGTAAAGAGCAGGATATAATCCAGTTCTTACAGAAAAATTAGAGAATGAAGTCCGTAGTGAAGTTGGGCAATGAACAATGAAGGAACAAAATAACTCAAGAAAGAGAGACGTGCTGAAAGATGATAAAAAACTAAGGCGGCAATGTGATATTTGGGAGGAAGATTAGATAAGAAGAAAAGTAACACAGAACTGAATGACAGAGAGTCAATAAAAAGTGGGTTACAAAGCCAGACATTTAGTGGATTCCCGTGTAATATTTTAGCATTTATTTGACTGAAATGTAACGAGTGACTGTTGTGTACTGTATATATAAGTGACTTTACATGTGTGGTTTGCTGTTTTAGAGAGGCTGTTTGGCAATAGAAGTACATCACATTTTTTTTAAATCCAAGTTATTTTTCACTTGGCCATCTGCTAATTCTTGTTTTGTGAGGAGTAGTGAGGGAGAGTAATAGATACTGAGGAGAAAATGGAAGAATTTTGTTAAAACATGGAATGTTAGCATAGCTACAAATAATAACAACAAAGAAAAAATCCAAACAAATAGTTGTGAAGAATACATGACCTGCTCATGTATAAGCACCTGCGAGGCCTTGGCCACTGAGTCCTATAGAGAGGTACCTGACTGAAATAGTCTGAACTGCTTAGAATGGATTTATTATTCTTGGAAAATCTCCTTCACATCTGGAATCTTCTCTACTATTGTGGCCCTGAACCTGATCTTCTCTCCTTTCTAATTTAGTTTTGAAATTCTTTGAGAATTCCCAATTTCATCTGTGTGTGCAAAATGGCAGAACTTTGCATGCATAATAAAATCTCTGTGACTTCTTGACAGTGCCAGTGGCGTGATTAATTCCCGTGCATAATATATTCCGTCATCCTATGCATATGCGGTGACAATATCAGCAAAGGGGACTGAAGGATCCCTATGGATGATGTCTGGGGGAGAGCTCTTGTCTTGCTCTTGTCAAATACGTTTGTCTCGCCCTATGTCCCCACAGATTTCTTTCTCCTTGGGCTTTATGCCAATCGCAGCATCTTCCCCATCTGGTCAGTGTCAGGAAGGTGGACCACACCTCAACCTCTTCCATCACGTGCTGGCAAGTTTGTGTGACTCCTGGTACAGAGGCAGAAAATAGAAGAAAGCTGGAATTTTCTTAGGGAACCTTTATCTGATAACCCCTGGTGTTTGCCACATTGAGTCTTTTCCTGTTAAATAAATTAATAAATAAAAATAAATTGCTCTGTTTGCAGAAAATCATTCCAGGTGTTTGACTGAAGCAATTCTGTATCAGGTGATATAGTGCCTCCTGTCTCAAATATTAGGCCTTTGATTGCATTTATTCTTAGGAACAATCCGGACCTTTCTTGGGTAGCCTTACAGTGTTAGTTAATTGTGTTGGTGGCAGGCCACGTTTGTTTGGGTTTTTTTGTTTTTGTTTTTTGGTTTTTTTTCGATTCTACGGATCATTTCTAGGCATTATTCCAGGCACAGTAGTAAAAGTGTTAAGATTTTTAACTAGAATCACCAAAGCTCTCCTCTCAAACTAGAAAGTTACCTCAATCTCTTTTCTGACATGAGCAGTTGCTCTTGCAGGCTTTAAACTGGGATTATGTGGTGCCTGTAAATGTTAACAAGAAGTCTTAGAGAACTTCTACTGACAAGCCAGGATAGCTTTATGACATTATGCTGGCAAAACTCTGTATGTCATGTTTGTATCTACATACATGGAAAGGTATAGTGCAGTTTGCTAGCTGTAGTTTTTAGGCAGGTATGGTGATTTGATGTCATGCTGCACATATTTCTGTACCGTAGTAAACAAAATACCTGTATCTCGTAAAATTAATAAATCAAGTAGGTTTTGTAGCTGTGTTTTAGTAACTGGATAAAATATGTTTAAATCTGGCTGGTTACCAATATTTATCAGTGATGAAAAATTATGGATTAGTCTGTGTTTCTATAATCAGAAAATTTACACAATGGATATATTGTTACAGTTGTCGTTTTAGTTCTGATTATTACTCAGTATGTCTATTGCAATTTTCTCATTTACAGCTGTTATTGAGCTCCATGTGTAATAGATGGAATTACTGTGTCTACCATTTATTTAATAAATAGCCTACAGAAACATTAGTGTTAATAATATTATCCACTTAATGTACACAACAGATTATAATATGGATAGATGAATAATGTGTTGCACTATTTAAATTTTATTGGCATGAAATAAATAGACCTAGTGCATTTTTGTTGGTAAATGCAATGCTAGAATCATCTAGGGGATTTAAAAAAAGTCAATTCTAAGCAAAATTAATGCAACTAGTCCGTTATCTAATATATAAATAAAATAGTTTAGACCTAAAGCTCTTTTTTCGGGGGTGGAATTTGAACCAAGAGGAAATTTTTCTTTTTAAAATAAGTGAGAGTGTCAGCTATTCAAGTTCATTCTTGATGGGGGGTATTCTGCTAATAAGGAGAACTGGGTTGGAAAACTAACAATTTGGTTTCTTTGCTCAGTAGCAAGGAAGTGTACATGAGACACATATATTAAACAGAATTAATTAAATTTACCAATTTGATAAATATGACATGCAGCTGTGATTAAATAGCAAAAATAGCAGCCTGTATAGTAAGCAAAGTCAGGCCTTGTCCAGTGCAGGCAGGTTCCAAACTACTCTTGCTCTTTATCTGCTGTTTTGGCTTAGATCAATGTAGAAAGTTTTGATTTTGTAAGCCTAAGAGGAAAATATTTCCCCTCCCTCCGTTTTGAGTAATTTTGATTGTATGAAAGAGGAACTCCGTGGCCTGATTTGTCAGACTTAGTAGGGCTTCTCTAAACTGACTCTTCAAGATAATATTTTTGAAAAAGTTGTATTAGAGGTAATAAGGATATACTTTGGTTTCATGAAAAAGTACTGTAAAATGGGATAACCATAATTGAGGGGTTTCTCCATTTTTTTTTTCCTGAATACATTGACACTTAAGCAAAATCTTCAGTAAGTGTTATGTAGAAGTTAGGCTTTTTGAGTCAGAGAATATGAATTTTGAATTTCTGGCAGCAGTTTTTAAATTCTGATATTTTCCTTGCTGTGTTGAGACAAATTTGATAGGTAAAGGTAGTAATGTATTAGACCAACTTGTAAGAGTATAAAAGTTAGACAAGGCTTATGTGTCCTAAAGCTAGACTGGCCTTGCCTAGTGGCTCTGGGTGCTCCATGGCTGTTGTAGCCCAATGTATTTTGGGTTAGTAGCCCCCGCACCCCCAAAATGTTCTTTATAGCAGACAAGCTGTGCTGTGCAGACCAGCGAGTCTTTGCTGCTGAAGTTACACAGGTCATCTGTGTTTAACTCCACAGATCGCAGAGGAGATCTGAGAGATGTTGGCATATTCAGTTGTGAATTTTAATGGATGCTTTAATTATAGTTTTAACTCCGTGGTAAATGGTTTAAACTGAGTGTGTACAGAAAACAGTCTATGCATTTATGTACATCTCAGGGGTTCTTCTACTAACTAACATAACCACCAAATCTTCCTGCCATTAGACTTATGTCCTCACAGTGTGTATCGAAAAGTTCCTTAATGTTACCAATACTCCATTCTGAGCTACGTTGTAGTGCAGGGATTCATAAGCAGTGACCTGCCAGCATTTCAGGACTACCAGAGGACTTCAGAGAGCTGTCTGGTATTTTAACTCTAGTTCCCCAAAAATATTTGATCTTTCAGAGAAGGTAAAATATGTGCGTGGCATACCCATGCTTTTCTTCTGGCCAGTTGTACAATGTTGTGATTTTCTTCCTTAAAAGAATGTGTTATGTATGACTTATTTGGGCCATCTATAATTCTATTGCAATGTAAAGTAATTTATTTCCAGCTTTTATGTGATTATTTTCTCAAAAATGCAGAGCTTTCTAGAAGTTCTGTAGCATATCACACATGAAGAGTAGCACAAAATTGATATTTTAGCAGAATAAATAATTTTGGTATCTTCAGTGTTTTCACTGGTTACTCTATCAGTTCTTTTCACAGATTTTTTTTTCTTTTTTGCTTACTACAGAAAAATTACATCAAATGCAGGATAACAGAACACTGTCAAACTAAGAAGGTTTTATATGGACAGCATTAGACAGGAGCAGAAAGATCCACTGCACTAATAGGCATGCTCACATGAGCTACCTAGTCCATTGACAGTTTTTTCCTTTGTTCTCCCTCTCGACCCACTTTCTGCCAGTGATTTGTGACATATTTTGTAAGAGATCAAATAAGCCCTTGACACCTGATTGCAATGTAGTGCTTGTTTACAGTTGCATTTTTGAAGGACCTCTAGACAAGATGGAAGGTTTAACTTAAAGTAATTAAATTTGCATCTGCTCTGTGACAGGAATTTTCTCATGTGTGTATCCTGTTGAGCAACTTTTACTGTAATTGGCCATGAAGTACCAAAAGAAGGATCCAGGTAGACAAAATCATTGTTGCCTACTACTAAAATCTGTCATGGTATTTCTTAAGGACTGGCTTGTACTTGGCTTGTGCCATGTTCTTTGAAATATAGTCAATATTTTTCCTGTTATTTTTAATGTGGACCCTGACTTGAAACACAAATTAGGCTGAACTTGATGAATAGCATTTCCTACTCACATCTTAAAATCGAAAGACCTATTTTATAGCTACTTTGAATTCAACATGATGAATTCTTATCTGGTTTTTGTGGTATATTTTGGCCAGATTGATATTGTTGAATTTCCTCTGATCAGTGCAATTTGAAGTAACACACCAAGATGTTCAGCTAATACTACCTGATGTGGTTTTATGAGGACGAAGAATTATTTGCATCTTTCATGACCTGTCCTTATGGCTACTTTAGAGTGCAGTGTAGTTTAGAATAGTTACTTTCAGCCTACTGACTACAAGCGAGATTAATAGCTTTTGGAAGGGCTGTAATGAAAGGCTGACCCAACTGGCTTTTGTATTATACCTTGTTTATCCTGCTCTCATCTCTATCAGCTTTGGGCTACAACAAAATGTAATTTATGTTAGCCGTGCTTCATTGGAGGTGAAAGGTCACATTTTTAATGAGGGTAGCCCTCATTGGGATTCAGGTTTTAAAATGTTGTGTGGTAGAGTACAGTCAACAAAGTCCATGTAAAGGAAAAGATTATGGAAAGGAGTGAGAAAACATTATTTGAGGGGGAAATAATAAAATTCTTTTATTCAAAGTTCAACTAGCAGAAGTTAAATAGCTAGGAAAAGGGATTTAACAAAGTAGCAGCAATATGATGCTCAAGGTTATAAGCCTTTATAATTTTGGCAGAGTGGTGGGCTCTTTGTACTGAGAAAAATACTTTGCAGATAATCTATTTCCTCATATTTTGATGCTGTTTACTAGAAACATCTCTTTGACTTGAGCGGGACAGAAATGAAATGACCACCTGTGCTTGTTCCAGGGAGAACTTGTCTGTATTTGGAAGAGTTAACCATATGAAGTAGAAATTTATGCAGTGATCCTAGTGAGATGTCTTGGAACCTCGTCACCAGTNACACCCAGCTGGCTTTGAATTTTCCCTTAGAAGGCAAAGTTGCCTTATGTTCATGAGATTGAGCAGTGGCATCCATTAGTGGTATGCTTTAAAAATGGTCCTGCTGGATTTTTGTTGAAAGGTGTTAATATTAGAATTCACTACATGACTTACATAACCAGTTTTATGAAACACTTTCTCATAGAAGCCAAAATTTTTTTGAGATAAGTTAAACTTTAAGAGAATTCTAGTCAAAAGAAGTTGAGCAGGTACCTGGGGAAGTTTTAGGGTATAAGCAACAAAGGTAAAATAGGCAACTCAGAGCAGTCAAAAGCTGATTTGAAAGAAGTTCTTGGATTGGCTTTTACCAACATTCAAATACTCTGTGTGACTGGTGCTTGCCATGACTCTCACTCTCGTCTTTTATTTATGTGTGTTGAGTGTAAAGTGCTTCAGTTATGTTCAAAAAAGGAATGGGAAACACATCAGTGATTTTGAATTTCATTCCCTTTTGTGGAAACAACTTCTATCCTGAGCTTAGTTCAAAGGTTGCATGAGAAGGGTGCTGGAGTGAGCTTCTTTGGTTCTGTACAGCCAAATTATCTTTCATGGAGACACAGATTATCAAAGCCTGAGCTTTTATATCTTTTTTTTTTTTTTTTAGCTGTATATATAGACTGTGTGACAGTAACCGCTGTGAAGAACCCTAAGGCCCATCGGATTCACTTTGTGAATGAAAGTTTAGGAACACTGTGGGTTAGATTGCATAAGAGCTGCAATACTTTGAAGAGGTATTGTGCTGATGTCAGAAGCTTTTTTTCTCTGAGTTTGGATTGTTTTCTGTGTATCATGCTGCATTATAACTAAATTGGATTGTACCCCTATACGATAGGAACTTTTGATTCCATGGTGATATGTGAAGCAATCTATTGAGGCCCTGCTGTAGCAGTTTGGACTCTGGGTTTCCTTTCCCTCTCCCCAGCACTCCCCTGCAGCTCCTGTAGCTGCACTTGAGTTTTTAGCAGAGCCAGCCTTGCTGTGCTGCTCCTGCGGTGCCTCTCCATCCTGCTCTCTCCCTCCTTCCCTACCACAGCGCTGTGCCTGGGCTCCTGCTGTCCCCTGGCAAGGAACAGAATCACACTGTGCTTTAAAGCAACATAATGTTGGGATTCCCATTCTTTTCATCCATGTCAATAGGTCCTGAACTATTAATGCAAATCTTCAAAATGATTCTTTTAAATTTACACTTGTTTTACATTATTTTATAATTAAGTTTTAGTGTGTAAAGAGAAGAAAGGAATAGAAGTTTTTGAAGTGATTAAATATTAATTTTATTCACATTTAACCCTAATTTACATTAAGGATGTTAACTGAAAGGCAGATCTTTTGAATTCAACATTTTCATTTCCTTTTAGTCTCATTGACGAACTGTTAGATCTTGTCATATAAAGTGTCAGGGTCCATTGGGATAGAAGGAATAATTGTGCAGCCATGTATTTTTTAGGGTGGTCTGTTTGTGATGCTTACTGTTTCCTAAGAAAATTAACAAACAAAAATCAATTTAAAAAATAAACTAAAACTGAGATTTGAAACAAAACCTTTTTTCAAACTGCTAGAGAGACTGTCCTGCTTGAGGACTCTGGTGATCCTTCTGGTTTGTCTTAACAGGACTTCTGTGACTTAAAAAGCTGAATTATATAATATTTTAATGGAAGGTATATCAAGGTATATATTGATATTATATATCAATATTGGTGATAAAATCTTGTATTACATATGTGATATATATATATTACATTAAGAGCTATGAATTTAGGTAAATACAAAAAAAATGTGCTACATGCAACTACAACTAGGTGTGAAAATGAATGTTTATTTTCTTTCAGAGAATTAAATTAACTGAAATGCACTCCATGTCCTTCTGTTAAGATCTGTAGTTCTTACCTGAGAGTTCAGGAAATGTAGAATTTGTTTCTGTAGTTTCAATTTCTCACAGAACCCTGGATAAAAGTTCAATCTTGGTGTAGTACAAAGTGCTGTAGCTTTTTGGATGCATTCAGTGCTTACACTTGCTCAAGTAAATCCTGCAAACGATACAGGCCTTTGTGCCGTGTTTAATAAATGATGGAACTTTGAAGGATCTGAGAAGTGGGGCCTGCATGTGACTGAGCAGCAGACATGAATAAGTGTTATCCTCGAGTGTATCTAGCAGACAGTAATAGATGCTTGAACAGACAATATCAGCACTGAGTGAATGATGGTAATAACATGAAATATTTACATATAGCAAAAGCATTTTGACAGCAGAAAAGAGACTGTCTCTGCAGTAAGGTGGGTAAACCCCAGTGTGATACAGTACACCTTTCTATAGGACAACTTTTTATTAATAAGTAGCAGTGTTTCCCTGCAAGACAGATACTATGATCTACTGTCAGACAAGACAATTTTCAAACTTCATTGATATTATCTCCAGGTGCCAGTATCACTCCATACCTACCATAATGCAAAAATAATTACTGAGTTCAGAAACAGGAATTGATAATTGGATAATAACCAAACGTGTAATATTAACCAAAGTAGATTTTAACCTGTCACCAAAAGCCCAGATTCACTTTACTTTGCCTTACCTCAGTTTTACATTAAATTTTCCGACATAAAAGATGTCTGGAGAACTGTGTCCTAAAGCATGTTGTACTGTGGCTGTGCCTAAAAGAGTTGATGAAAGCAAGTCCTCCTGCCCTCTCTGCTGCTGAGCAGTTTCATAGGAGTAAATCCATTTTATTGATTCAGAGTTCTTGCAGTGCAGCATATTTGTTTTTGTTGCCCTTGTTTTGTTCCTTGAGGAAATCTGCAAATTATGATTATGAAACAGTTGGTATTCCTTGCACTAGACTTGTTAAAATAGGTGATGCTGGATTCACACCTAATTTTAAATGGAAATTACTTTATCAGAAGCATAGGATAACAGTTTTTTATACTGAGGAACATATGAATTTTGTTAGAGGTTTTTATCCTTCTAAACGCATTTCAAAAACCTTTCACTTATAGGAAAGAAATAAAACAATGGTGACAGTAAATTGATTTTTTTAAAAATACTGTATGAAGCATATATGACTATGATGAGCCTGCTTGCATTTAATGATCTGTCATGTCATGTAATTAAAACAAATTAATATTGAAAATGAACTAAAATTGAGCGCTATCAAGCCACTTTTTCATATATTCATTTTCTTGTCACAGCAAAAGAGAACATAGACCACAGTTCTAGAATTTGTTGCTTTAAATCATCGGTAAGGTGTTTTTTTTGTTTGTTTTGGTTTTTTGTTTGTTTGTTTCAATATTTTACAGCAAAGATAATTCTTTGGAAGTGGATAAGTGAAACTTGTTGTAAAGATGTTTGGCAATTCCTTTCTTAGCAGTGGCTTCAGTGTGGGTATCCAATCAATGTCCATGAGTAATGTGGATCATTTGAGAATATGAATAACTATGAATATCTGGAATATCTAAGGCATATGACTAGTTGAGCTTTGGTCAGTCAAGCGTTTCTTGAGCTAAAAGGGCAAATACATTTTTTACAGCTTTTAAGGAAAGAACCTTAATCCTGTGGAGGAAGGAGCTGGTATAATGCAAGAGGGAAAAAAATGTTATATTCCTGAAAATATGTGAATGATATGCTTTGCAAAAAGGATGTGACAGAAATTTAATGGGATGTGTTCTCTTCTTGGAAGAGTTTTTCTTTGATGGGAGAACTTTTGCAGGTGATAGCTGTTCTGAGGAGCATTCCTCTGTGGCTGTAAAATTGATGCGGGCTACAGAGCTAGAATGTTGATTACTTGATGCCAGTGGATGTGAGCTGAGATGTTTTGAGTGGGGACTGCACTGAAGATACACCCAGGTGGGCTCATTTCACTGTCAAACTTGAACCATATTCCTTGTTTGCTTCTTGAATATCAAGAATTGGAAATTATGCAGCATTTAAATTCCAGATTGAATCTGTAATCTAGTACAGGGGCGTGCCCCTGGTTTTCAGAGGGCAGCGCATCTAAGGATTCTTAAGAAACAATACCTGTTTTGGAGTAGATGATCTACGTGTGCTTTTCAAGGCAACGACTAGTTTGGGACCTTTCTGGATTAAAACTTCTAACATGCTGATCAGGAGCTACTCTAGTTCAAATCCTTTTTCTTTCTAACACAGCCTCTGTATTAGAAATAAGGAAGTATTCTTGTAAAAACAATAAAATGACAGGTTCTTAAAAGCTTGAACAATATAATACTTCAGTGACTGTCAGACTTTGGACTTTTCTGTTCATTGCTATGGTCAACAGGGTTACACTTGGTTTTTGCTGTTAATGCTGCCTTCTTTGGGTTGTGGTCTTTACACTTTCTCGTCATTTTTCATTGCTTTATATCAGCACATCTTCCCTCCCTCCACTCACCTGAGCTTTCCAAGGTGTCAGAGCAGTGAAAGTGCTCCGGAAAGTACAAGTACTTTGAATCTGGAAGAGCAATTTGAGAAGCCATGAGCACAATTCTATATGACACATAAAAGGAACAGGTTTATCTTCCTTTTTTAGCTTCATATTTAAAGTAGGGACAGTGTTGATTCTTGTGGCAGCAGTTCAGGTCCTAAAGTAGGGTATAGATTCAATTTCTTGAAGTGTTTTTACAGTAAAGGTTTCCAGACTTAGTTACAGTGTGCTGACTGCTCACTGAGTGAAGCTTCTTCCCTTCGGATTTCTAAGGGATTTCAGTACTAAGTCTGGATTTCTAAGGGCTTTTTAGCACTTACTTATGCGCTTCACATCATAACTGTTTGCCTAATACGATGGAAGGTTTAGTCTGTGTGGTCGTATTGTCCTAATCTAACCATCAAAATAAGAATTCTAGCTTCATAAACTTATTTCATCACACATATTTTCAGGGTTTGCTGATGCAGATACGTAACTGAATAAGACTCTGTGTTCATCATATAACCCTCAAGGTCTAGACTGCGTAATGGTCAGGACCTGAGAACATACAAAACTTTGCTAAAGTTCTGTATTTCCATTTCACTGAGTTTGTGGTGGGAAAATTAAATTAGAAAAATTCTGCAACTGTCAGTCTGTGGCAACCTGAATAATGTTTTCACGAGCGATGTTTTAAAACCCCTCTTCATTCTTGCCCCTCACACTTCTTGCTGCCTCGGAATTTGGAGAAATTATTTTTAAAGCAACCTCTAAGCACCTTGTGATACAAGTTATTTTTCCATCAGAAACAGACATTTGGTGTCCTCCTGTAACACTAAGTCTGCCTAGTGTGGATTTTTGATTTTTTTTCTCCTTGTTTTGTAGCATACAGTTCTACATACGCTGAAGTACATTATTTTTGCTTAGTTTAATGAAGCACATGAAATTGGGAGTCATGAGATTTGAGTCATGGCAATTAATGCCAGAAACAGGAAGCAGTTTGGTTGAAGGTGATTTTCTGCTGAAATTAGTACTATAAAGTATTAATATATTGCTGTTCATTTCATGATAGATGTGGGGTTCAGATGTAGCATTTTTAATTTATTCATCAATATATATAGAGTGTCCATAAATAAATGCTGTCCATGTGCTTAATGGCTAGAGAACACAGACTTTTTCTTGCCTTTTCTTGTAAAAATGTTGTGAAATAAAAATGTCGAGACTAATGGCAGGGATTGTACTTGCATCCTTTTTTGCAATCTGTGCTTTTAACTTGATCCCAAGCATGTAATTGAATCTTTTTATTAGGTAGACAATTGTGCTGGTATTCACGCATTAATTTATATTCAACATGAAACATTTCAACCTCTCATGGCTTTTAATGAGCGAGGTTGTGCTGCAGAGTTTAGTTTGTTTGCATAAACTTCAACACTGAGCAGAACAGAGCCAGGGTAAGGGAGATGGGGGATGGCTGTGACTCCGTTGTGGTGACAATAAATATGGCAGGAGTATTCAAAGTGCCAGCATGCAAGCAAGGAAAGGAAGAATGTGCAAGTCTGCGGGCTCTAGAACGCTTTATTAAGCTGTGAAAGCACTCCAGATAAAAACAGCAGTGATGGAAGTCCATTCAAAGCAGAGGGGGGTATAAAAAAAATTTAGTTGATGAAATATTTTCCTAAAATCAATGACAAAAACTGTCCAAAGCTTAGTCCAGTGCATAGTATGGTCCTTAAGATGGACTGGCTTGGACTGTAAGAGCCGGCTGCAGTGGAAGTGTGTAAAGCGTTCGCAGCTGCCGCAGGGCGCGCCTTGGGGGCGCAAGGCGGGAGGAGGTGTGTGCCATGCCCTGGGCCCTCTGTCCCGGGCTGGCCCTCTGTCCCTCTGTCCCGGGGTGGCCCTCTGTCCCGGGCTGGCCCTCTGTCCCGGGATGGCCTTCTGTCCCCCTGTCCGTCTGTCCCGGGCTGGCCCTGTGTCCCTCTGTCCCGGGCTGGCCCTCTGTCCCTTTGTCCCGCTGTCCCCCTGTCCGGCATCCCCCGTGTGTCACTAGGTGTCCCTCTGTCCCGCTGTCCCCCTGTCCGGCTCCCCCCGTGTGTCACTAGGTGTCCCTCTGTCCGGCTGTCCCGCTGTCTCTCTGTCCCGCTGTCCCTCTGTCCCTCTGTCCCGCTGCCCGGCTCCCCCCGTGTGTCACTAGGTGTCCCTCTGTCCC
>WBMY01011354.1:779995-818992 GCA_013397315.1 Donacobius atricapilla
GTGTACCGGGGTGGCCCTCTGTGCCGGGCTGGCCCTCTGTCCCGGGATGGCCTTCTGTCCCCCTGTCCGTCTGTCCCGGGCTGGCCCTGTGTCCCTCTGTCCCGGGCTGGCCCTCTGTCCCTTTGTCCCGCTGTCCCCCTGTCCGGCATCCCCCGTGTNCCCGTGTGTCACTAGGTGGCACCGCCGCACCGCCCGCCGCAGCCGCGCTGCTGCCGCCCGGCCGCGTGTGGCGGCGATTGTTTTATCGGTGAAGGGCGCGCTGTAATGTATTCATCTCCATCCCAGGCTGCCGTTTAATGCCCCGAAACATGCCCTCTCTCGGCTCCGGCCTGTTGACTATGCTTATTTGGTGTAATAATTAGCAGAATTTCTCGCTAACAGCGCTACTTACCAACACCTCACATTTTCCTCCGTGTTTTTGTACGTGATGGATTGTGCATTCTATGAATAAAGTTAAGCGGGTCACAGCCTAAGCCCTGTACAACACAGCTATTTTCTGCACGATAGTTCTGAATAGATATATATTAACTCCTTTTTAATCCCCGTGGTGTGCAATGCAAACAACTTCGAGTCTTTTTGTAATGGGCTATTGACAACTTGTAAGCACAGAACATTTTACTTGTCAAATTAAAGAACAAAAAAAGAGAAATGGAATGTGGGGCTACAGAAATGAGAGTACAGTATTTTACCAATGACAGGCTTTAGGAGCCTGTTCTAGTGCTTCATAAGATTTGGTGCAGATCACTGTACTTTATCTAGAAGAACAACTCTCATATGCATGTTAAAGGTGATCTCTCTGCTGTTGTGATGTTCAAAGTTAGTCTGCTTGGTAGGAAAATAAAGGTAGGAATTCTGAGTCAAACCGTGCTTGGGGTTTTTTGCACTTTCCTAGCTGAAAATGATTTTGCTTAAAATTCTTGTGACAGAAATAAAAAGCAAAGGTTCCCAAATAAATGCTGTGGGTAGGGATCCTCATTATGGTTCTTTTCTAATGCAGAGGCTGATAAGGGTTCCCAGAATTATTAAGTAACTCAAGTATTTTTTCAGTTACACTCCTAAGTAAAAATTCAATGGAATTCTTATATAATGAATTAGCTCAACTGACAGTGGTTTGAGGCATATTTCACGTGGAAGTTCAGCTCTGCATGGAGACTATCAAGCTTTGTCGCTAGTTTAGTTGTGAATTGCAGCATTACGTAGTGCCAAATGTGGGTCATAAGCTCTTGCAGTTGTCTGTTATTTAATTTTAAAATCCTTCCTTTGAATATTTTTTTAAATCCTACATTGTTAATTTTTTTTTCATTCAGCCCTTCTTGACTTCTAGTTACTGCTGAAGCAATTCCATTGTAGAAGGGGAGGTAATACAGCATGTTAAGCCAGCAAATAAGAACAAAGGTGGGTCTAGCAGCTTTCTCTTAATGTCAATTCCTTGCCCTCAGCCTCCCTTATTAATGCAAGTGAGCTGCTGTCACTGAGATGGTTTTAACACAGACATGTGGGCTACGTGTCAGAAAGGGGTGGCCTAGATTTTTGAATTTCAGGTTGAGAGTACCCCAACATATAAAACCACTGTATCAAATTATAAAATGGTTGACTCCAGTCCTTGTAGACATTCTCAAGAAGTGAAATTTATTTATTGTTGTCTTTGACGTATTCTCTAAGGAAGCAAGAGAGTTTAGATTTTAAGGTGTCTGCAGTATTTTCAGTTGGGTAGAGACTTTGCTTGTGCCTTTAATTTTATGATAGTTCAGAACAATCCTTCTCTTTGTTAAGTTGTACTTTCATGTTAGGATTATTTTTTGTGTGCTTGTATGTCTTTATATGAAGGGGTTTTTTTCTCCCTGTTCTTTCACTAGTACTAATTTACTGTGGGCTTTTTGATAATGTTCTTATATATCATGTACAGATATTTACTTTAAAATACAATCAGACATTATTTGGTGCTTTTTCCTCGCTGTGTCATTTCATGGATTCAATTTTGATGGTCACCACACAGTTCATTAAACATGTCTATATTTTCCTCTAAGCCTGCTGTCATTATGGCTGCCCCTCTTCTTGCTTTGTTTAGACAACCAGTCCAGGCCATACTAGAGTGAGTTAGTACTCTTGGTAGGAATTGTTTATTTATTGAATTTGGCAGAAGAAACACGCAGTAGTGTAAGGCTGGGATATTTTCAGCAGAACGGAGCAAGTAGGGCAAAGGAGAGTTGAAATGGTTGAAATCTGGAATGGGCTGTGTGTGCCAACCTCTCTCTTTTTCACCTTCAGAAATCCAGCCTCTATTTGAGAATAGCATGGAGAAGGGAAGAGATGATTTTGAAAAGATTTGTTGTTACTGTACTACTTCACATTCTCAAAATACAGGCAGAGGTAGCAGCAGGACTATTTAGAATCTTAGACCAGTTAGGAATGTAAGTGTATAGGAAGAAAGGACAGACAAGAGTTTTCCCTGAACAAATCTACAAGGAAGACTTAAGAAATAATTTTTGTGCATTTCCATTTTAGTTGAGTAGTGCTGCTCTGCAAAATTATACCTGAGCATTGCAAGTGAGGGGAAAAGTTAACGAGAAATAAGGTCTGTATATGCAAATAATAGAAATGAAAACTGGAAATTAAGTATTAGCCTTTTCATAAGTCAGAATAGCTTTATTAAAACATCGTTATTTGAAAATGTGGGAGTTCTTAAGTTTGCTCAACAAATGTATTCTTAAGCAAAATGTTGATTTGCATTATGAAATTCTCCTGGATTTGGCACAAAGAAAATGGCTTAACAGAGATTTACTTTCACAGCACGTCAGTGTTCTCTTTTATTTTACTTCTTAGTATACCCTGACATTATTTATGTTGTGCAAAGATGGCTTAAAATAAAATGTAAGTAGCCTTTCTTTTAGCTGTGGTTCTTTAACCTTATGCTAGTACTGTAAATGTTCTCAGTACTTTGGGTACAGATCCCAGCTAACTCCTGTTTTTTTGGCTTGAGAGGGAGAAGTTCTAACACCAAGGTCTCCTGCTTCACTGACCACTGGTGACTGGTGAAGTGATGGATCAAAACCGAACTGAGGAATGAGATGCACTAAACTTTCAGTCAGTGTGGCTCTGCTGCCTCCAGTTTGTTTGGTTAGGCTGTATGTGCAAATCTTCTAAAAGAAATCTGAATGATTCTTTGAAGTCTGATGGTCTAAACAGTTTGGGAACCACTCATTTAGAAATACTTCCAAACCTGATATGAGTAAAAATTCCCACAAGAGAGAATTCAGGTTTCTCAGAGGTGTCTCCTCCAATGCCTAATTATCCTTTTTTTTTCAATTGTTCTCCCTGTTTCTGGTCTGAACTTGCCCAGAATTTCAGACCCTGAATTTTGCTAATTTTTGCCTGCCAACTTAACATTTAGATGTTAGCTTTCTGTTTCCCATGTGGCTTATTTTGGAGACTGTGAACAAAACAAAGTCTTCAAGCTTCCAAATCAACCAAGTCTGAATTGTTCACTATGAGGTGTTTCTTTAAATGACTTTTGTTGAAAAAAAAAAACCCTTTTATCAGCAAAGCATAGAGCAATATCTTTCTTTAATTTATAGGTCAAAATTCAATCCAGCAGTATTTCATTAGTAGTTGTCTTATAAAGTTGAGTCAACAACTGTAGTATTTAGATTTTCTCAGTGTTTCCATCATTTGACTGATGGTGTAGTGCATGCAAAGTTAGGAAATTAGTATGTAATAAATACAAACCAGTGTCTGTGCGTTTATTACACAGGTCACTCTTATAAATCACAGAATCATAAAATACCAGGTTGCAAGGGGACTTCAAGGATTCCCTTGTTGTGTAAAATGTTACGAATTGCACTTCACCTCACTTTAAACCATCTTCCTGTCATTTCCTGGTGCAGTGAAGAGTACAGTTATGCCTTCTGCAAATGTATACATATGATATCTTGGAAGGCTGCATAAGTCTTCACATTTCACCAGGTTTGTTAGTGCTTTTTAAACTTTTATAGTGCTTATTGTGCTAATAAAATATCTGGAAAATAATTTGGTTCTGTAAAAAGTACCAAGAATCAACAATTTTGCAATGGGCTGCGAAGATGTTCAGATACTGTGTAACGGGCATGACAGTTACAGTATGTGAAATTTAATGCTCTAGCTCCTTATTGATCTTCCTTGTAGCTGATTGCATGGCACATGCACTTAACACCTGCTCTTTCTACATTACCACTATCTTCTGCGGTGTCGCCAAGGGCAGGTTGGAAGCTGCATTTGATGCTAAACTGCAGTATTTAAGGAAATATCTATATTTTTTTCATATCCTTTTTACTTCACTTTTGACTGCTTTATCTTCTGGGTGATATTTTAAAGCTTGGAATTTCCCCCCCTTTTTAAAGTGTTCTTGTTAGACATTGGTTGCTTCTACCATTACTTACCAATGTATATAGAGACCAGCAATCCTGCCAGGCTTGTTACTTTCTGCAAATGAAAAGTTGCAAGAAAACTCATTTTATCTTTGATTTTGGTGGTAGTTCTGAAAAATTGTATTGGTGTGACCTGCCAGTGTTTGTGTTGGAAATTTCTTTGTCTATATGTACAGAAGTCGTGAGTTTGTTGCAAAGGTTCTGAATCTGCATTTCAAGCAGTCAACCCTTGGGTTTCAGTTTGGAGGTCCTGGGGCTGTTCCGTGGTTGTTGGTCAGTGTGTTTGCTCTTACTTTGCTGCATTAATTAGATACTGAATCCCAGTGAAGTTTATACAATTCCACATTGCAGATATACATATTTCCCAAAAATGATACTTAATGAGATTCTTAATGTTTCTTTCTGTTTCCTTGAGGCCTTCAGGGAGAAATAGCACGTCAGTATTATTTTCCATTGTTGAGCATAATCTGCAGCTCCTAAGGCTACAGAGATCCAGTGCCATGTGTGCTGGTAAAAGATTTCCATGGAAGTTAGGAACCATCAGTATTTTCATGTCATTGGAACATGAGATGAACAGCAACACCAAAGGTATCATTGTTTCAACATTAGCCCTTGTTATAGTGTTTATTTTATTTGTCTTTATGGAATCTTTTGTCTGTCAAATACTGTTACTTAGTATTTCACAAGTGATCAAACCCCTCGGTTTCTTGGGACTGGGTGTGTAGGGATGTTTTTGCTAAATTATGCAGCATCAGTTATTGGTAACAGTCACTAAGGTTTCTGTCTGCTGGTTCTTTGGAGGTGAGCTGATGAAGAATTGCTAGTTTAAGAAGTCTGGTCGCAGAATCTGTTGGCCAGCTTTTAGAAACTATGCAAAGAATGACACGCAGACATGCCTCAGTGTCCTGGAGAACTAAACACTGTCTTAAGGGTTTTCTTAAATACATGTGTGATCTTGTGTCCATATGTATAAGAAGAAGCTAAGAACTGGAGATCTGATTAAAATCTGATCATTTCGAAGTTTGAATGTTCTTTCTTCTCACCTAATTCATAGAGCTGACCCATTTACTAACTGCTACCTGCTGCCAGAGGATGCACAAATGCTAGGAGGAAACAAGACGTGGATGATGTTACCAAGGTGCTTGCAGTGATGGTAGAAGAAGTAGAAGTTTATTCAGAATTATACAGAGGGGCCTTAGGGACATTTTGTCAGCCCAAAGTGTCTGTGTTTGAACTATCGATTACTTCATATTTTTATTATGATGACTTACAGTGCTAATCCACGTGTGACAATCTACACTCAGCTAGGTAAGGAAATTGCCAGTTCTGTTCCATTAACAGCCCCTGGCCGAAGGAACAATGTTCCTGTAGGTTAAAACAACAATTAAGGGGCCCGTAACACTGCAGGGTGGGGAAAGAGGGGATACTGCCAGCAGACATTTTTCACACATTGCTAAGCTGCTTCAATGCATAAATTAACTCTTAGTTCAGTTACATCAGTTGAGTGTGTTGTGCGTATGCATGACTGCTCTGTGTGTGTGAACCAAAACCTGGGCCTGTTGATTTATGAGAAAGGGTAAGAGAGGTTGAAATTAGTACGCAAAGCCAAACAGCACCTTCGCAGCAGAGAATATCAAACAGTTTTTGAGACAGCTACTCACAGTTGCTGATGTAAGACCCAAGGTCTTCGCATGGCAGTGGGTTGTTCATTACGTAATTTTTTTCATGCCCAGGTCACTTGAACTGCACTTTGTTACTTCTGTAGCTGGACCCGTTTGTTCAGGGGAACAACAGGATTCACTGTGGTTATATTAAATAACAAGTAAAATTTATTGGAGTATAATTAGCAAGTAGATATATGAGGCATGAAATATTGCTAGACCATTATAGATATTTTTAATGAGTTTACATATAAAATAATAATAATAATAATATTTTCCCCGTAATATAAAAATGTTCTTCACTCATATTGGGGACAAGGAGGGCAGCTTGTAGTATGCAAAGTGTGGTAGAGTATGGTCATATGTTACCAGAATTTTGGGGAGGCTGTATTGTAGAATGTGGCCCAGACAAGGTTTTTGGTAAGTCTTGAGTGTAATGAAGAGTAGACTGGCAATATAATATTTTCATGTCAGTAAATGATGCTGTAAAATTGGCCAGTCCCTTAAGATCTTTTGATGAGTAGAGTTTACAGAAATAATTTGAAGAAAAAAATTCTGAAATCCAATATATGTGATAATGGAGAAATAAAAGCTGTAATGGTACATTTAGGGTATATTTTTTTATTACTCTAGGTTCATTTCTGACATAACTTGTTTTAGTGAACCACTTGAATGATCTTGGTGGCTATGAAGTTTTAATAGCTAACACTTGGAAAGCCTTGTAGTTTAAACAAATGTCAACTTCAAAATCACATTCCTTCCTGAAGAAACTATCCCAATTTAATTTTTTATAAAAAACCCCAACATGTGAAAGTCTGTTAGGAGGTAATGTTTTGGAAGTTCCTGTAAAATGCTGGCTTTTTTCTTGATGGGGTCTTAGTATTGTGTCACAAAATTTTTGTTCTATGTTTTTTTATCTTCCTCCTTTATAAAATTGTTTATTAAGCATTTCAGAGCACTAGGCCTTTGCTTCATGCAGGATTTGGAAGAAATCCATGTTTTATTAGAGTTGATTAAAAAAAAAGAATGAAAGGGAAACACGGGCCCTAATGGACATTCTTATGTGAGTAAAAAAGGTAATAGGAAGGAGGGATTTTTGAGAAACCAAAGGCTTGCATCTGTACTGTGATTCAGATTTTCTTTCATAACAATAGGCATTCTCAGGCATTCTAAATCTGAGAACTTTTTGGAAAACAAAAGACTATTGGAAAAAACTGTTGAAGAGATTATTCTTTCTTATGCTTTGAATAGTGGCTCTTTTTTAATGATCTATCCCTGAAATTTCTGCAAAAACTTTGGGTTGCATTAAAAACAAAAAAACACCAAATGTTTTACTAGTTTTGGTCTCAAATAGTGTCAGAATTGTAAGAACTGCAGCAGGCTGTTCACAAACTTTTTAGAGATGAAAAAATGGGCAATGTTTTAGGAACTTCTGATGAAAGGAGTTGATGTAGAGGGGCTGTTTTAAGGCTGGGAGTGGAGATGATGTTCCAAAGCTGCTACACCATCCTCTCCTCACCCGCACCTCTTAGCTGTGTTTCTGTTACTTCTCTTGCTCTGTGACATACAAGGCACCTCTTCTCTTGCCCGGAAAAATAAATAATGTCATGTACAGTAATTGAGAGATTCCAATAATTAATATTCCACTTGCTGAATTTTACAACCGTCTCATTAATAATCCTATTTATTATTAATAAATGAGCAGAGGTTAATGTCTGCAGAATGTTCATTGCACACTCTAAAACTGGGCATTTGTGTTTCTGATCTTCATTTCAGTCACTTAAAATAGCTCCAGTAACACTCGCAGCAGCCTACAAAGTAAGTATTTACAGAGGTTTCTGCCTTTCTGAAGGCCCAAGATGAACACTTAACAAAGTTTCTAAAGCAGTGCAGTGCGTGGTGATGGAGATGGTGCACATTAGATTGTCTTTCATGTATTGGCATTCACTAATGTCTGTGTAAAAATCACATTTTTTTTAAAAAACATAAGAAACATAATCTTGATATCTGAATTAACCATTACACGGCTGATAATTTTTAAAATTTAAAATGCAGATTTAGAAAAATGCTTTTTAAGAAGCCTGATACCTTCAAGTAAAAGCATTTTTTAGTTTTCACTTAGGGGGTTATGTGTTTGAAGAGCCAGTAAACAATGCTTATGTAACACTGCTTAGACTTTCACATCAGCCAGCTGGTATAGCCAGATACTCAGTTTTTCTTTTATTTTTTACTTTTTGGAGGTATTTGTGAGCAGCTTGATGTTTTTGACATTTGTGTGACAGCTTCTTGCATAAGAGATGAGCAGCATGTTCTACCACCCAGCTGTGTGTATTAGTCTGCACATCAAGCTGAAGAGCAGCACTTAGCCAGATCTGACAATCAAATGTGAACTACTACTACCTATACACAAGAGTGCATTTTAATGTTGTGTGCGTTTTGCCAAGAGCCTGATACTTGACAAAGAAATTGTCAGAATCTCTCTTCTTCCCACTTTTTTTTTCTTCCCACAGACGTGAGTCCATGTTAAAATATCTTTTTTTCTTCTTTTTTTTTCTTCCCCTGCACTTTAATATGGTTTATCTTACAGATAACAAAGCCAATCTAATGTTTTCAGCAATTTCATGTAATAAAACTCTGGCAGCTTTTGGTAATAGAGGAGCGTGATTGTTTTAGAAAATGCAGGAAATCAGTGTATCCTTTTCTGACATCTTAATCTGAGGTTACAATCTGCTGGACTTCACCAATGACTTCATGTGAACGTCCCAACAACCCGTCCCCAAAGGAAACTGAGGACATAGAGGAATTACACCACTAGTTCAGAAATGTCAGAGCTGCTCTTCTCAGGCTTGTTAAGAATTGGTGCTCAGCACATTGTGAGTGTGGAGGTGAGTGAGAGCCACCTGCTCTTCTTGTAGTTTGACTGATCTATGAACCTTAAAATCCTCTGCACTTCCACCTGACTTTAAGCCACTGTCGTCTTTCTCAGAGCTTAAATTTGAATAAATGGAATTCATTGTCACAGGATGCACAGTTAGTCCATAGCGCAGCTTTCCTTGTTTATGTCTTTACTATAAGCAAAGTTAGTTAATACATGGGTTGTTTTCTCCTCCTTTTTCAAATAGTCGTGCCAGAATAGCAAAGATCTGTTTTGACCTTGTTTTGAACTTGCTTTTATGAAAGTATTAGCCATACCTTTTTTTTTTAACTACTCTTTCCCTTTGTATTATACCCATAATATTCTTTTAAAAACAGTATTTCATTTCCATCTGGTCTTTCTCTTACAACATAAAAATATTGAGTTGTTTCTTGTGCTAGTGTTTATGTAATTGAAAATATTGCTATAAAAATAAGAATTTGAATCCTGTTATGTATTTAAGCATAATGGCAGATACACTTTTATGATCTTTCAGTTGCAAGTAAGCCAAAATTTATTAATAATCGAGGTTTTTAAAAAGCAATCCTAGCAAGCTAAAAGAAAGAAGAAGTAGAGGAAGGAGTTTATTCATTTTCTAGGCCAGGACTTCCGCTGTAGTAATTTTTACACTGTGGCTAATCTGTATTTATAGTGAGTTAGTGTTGAGTTAGTCTGTGAGTAGGTAAGTGTGAATGGACCTGTCATGGATCAGGATTGTTTGATTCCAAAAATTCTTATGGCATGTTTCACTCATCTATTGCACTTGGCAAATCAACATCACAATTAATTGTATACTACCACAAAAAAATCTACTTTGATTAATAAAAACCTGAAAAATACAGTTTGGAGAGACATCAGGCTTTTATCTTAGCAATCTATTAGTGATCACATTGACTAAACATTGGTGGAGATGCTTTCAGTCTAAACCAGAAGTCAAAGTGGAGTTAGGAGAACAAGGGGACAGAGCAAACCGGTTTTTACAGGCAGCCGGTTCTTTGTGCACTCCCAGCATCAAACTGGATTTATGGCTGTCGGGATGGCAGGTCTTCAGGATGGCATTTTAAATGTTGTCAGGCTGTGGGGACTTTGGGGTACAGTGAATTGTTCTTTCCTTTTCTTTCATAAACTATTTTAGGAAATATTTTAGAGTACCCCCAACCTTGGGGTTTATTGTTTTAATGAAGTGGGTTACTGGGCCATTTGATGAAATATGAGCTTTGTACCTATTGGCTGCGCAAATTGAAGTGAAAAAAAAATAGGAAGGAAACAAGAAATGATTGTGTAGTTATAAAGTAGGCATAGGTCTGAAGAACATAAGGCCGAGATGAATTTTGATCACTGTAACAAGGACTGATTATCTAAAAAAGAACTTGGGAGTAAAAGTACTCATGAGCTCTTAAACTACCTAAACTGAATTACTGTTTTGTAAGCAGAGAAGTTCCCCTGATTATTTTTTATTTGTTTTTCCTTATTTAATTTTCCAGAATTGGAGGCAGTAAGAGAAGTAATTGCACCTGGTTTTGCCATTTAAATACAACTATTTTTATACTTCTCTGTTAATATCTTGGTTTGTAGTCTAATTTTCTGTTTCAATTTTACCTCTCCAAAACAGAAGAAAAAACTTCTTGAAGAACTTGGGGAGAATAGACTTCCATATCTGACACCAGCCGATGCTGATTTCCACCAGCTGGTAATGTATTTCTTTTAAATTATTTTAAACTAAAATGGCTATTTGCACTGAACAGCAAATAAATCTTCCTTCAAAGAGACATTGGGAAATCTGATATGAGAAAAGGTATCCCAATGACTGATCATGCACTTCCAGGTGGTGTGAAATAAGATCTCTGAAACTGGGATATCCACAAATGAGAACTTGGTGAACTTTATATGTGCCCTCACTACAAGTAATGTATAACAGTTAATCACTGTTTTTCATGTTTTGTTGAAGCAAAATACACATCACCATTTTTTAAATCTATTTTTTCTGAGTGGTGAAGAGACCTTTATAGCTCACGTTTGGCAAAATAGGGGGAATATTAGCATAGAAATTTAAAGTTTGGGGGCTTCATTCTACTTTCCAACAATAAGTAATCGTTAATACTTTGCTTACAAAACAAACTGTGGAAACTGGAATGCCTCAAATGAACCCAAGCAGCAGTAAGATGAGGCCCAGTAGCCACATGAGTAGTAAACTGAGTGAGTGTATGCAAGAATATGATGAATAAATAGAATTTTCTGCTTCTATCTTGGGTCTTTCTAGATCAGCTACAGAACTCAGGGTAGGTTCAATCAGATCAAATTGGATTATGGCAAGAGAAAAAGCATAAGGAACAACCTCGTTGTTTGAAGAGCTCCACTGACCGTGCTCACGTTACATGACACAGGAGTGGTGCCTGCCTTGTGTTGATATATGGCTCAAAGATGTGCAAGCGTAGAAGAGCTGGGAGAATTTGTAAGAGTGATGCAGATGGATTTTTTATTTCTTTTTTTCTTTACGCAAAAGCTCAAACACATTCTTTTCAGTTTTAAACTTAATGCTCATGAAGAAACTCTTCTCCCGTTTAAGCATTGGGCAGCTGACTTTTCTCCTGCCTATTCCTGTTACGTCCCCTCCTGTTCTCTTCTGTCTCTGATGCTGCCAAGAGCTGCTGCCAGATCTTTTTTCTTTTCCACATCTTTGTAAATTCAGCTTCTCATGGAGCTGATGTGAAAAGAAAAGGTGGAGCCAAGGTTGCCCAAGTGGCATCTTATTTGCTCAGGGTCAGTAACTCATAAATATAGAAGACAATGGGAACAAGATAAGCAGTAAAATCGCACCTGTTCAATCCTTAATAGAGTTTTGATTCAATATTTTTTGCAAATATAGAATTACACTTTTTATGTAGTGTATGTGCGCATGCTAGATAATTTTAAATATGCTAATCATAAGCATCATAAACACCTTTTGAAATCTGTAGTAGTTACGAAATGTTACTGGAATCACAGCTGTAGAAATTGCAGGTTCCGTGAGGCTTAAATGCACTACAGCTGCAGAGGAAAAGAAGGGTGAGAGCTTGAAGACAACAAATCGGCAAAGTAAAATATCATGTACAGTTTAGTTTTATAGTCTGTCTTTCCTGGACAGACCTGCCCTACTCCTTGAAGGATCTACCTCTTACAAAACAGTATTCTTTGAACATGTTGGAAAAGTTAGGTAGGATGCAACTAAAAAAACTGTTTTATCCTGTTGGGTGTGGAAGTGTACAGCCTGAAGAGAAGTAAGAAATTCTATCACAAGCGAAACTTCCACTGACATCCTCTTTCAATGTGTTTTTCCTGATAAAGGATTTTGGAAATGGGCCCCAAGCCATAAGCTGAAACAATGTAATGTTTAAAGCCAGCACGGAAAAAGAAAGGGGCTGTAACGAGGTAGTTCACAAATATTTAGGCACAGACCATCACTTCATGATGCCCATGGCAGTTTGCTTATCAAGGGTCCTTACTGAGGATTCCTGACTTTATTTGGTCAAGTCCATAGGGTGATTCTCTGTGTTGAGTATCACCACCAGAAGTGAAAGCATATTTAAAGTCTTGTATGTAACATTCACAAGAAGATTTGAGCATCAAATGTGCCTTTTTTCCCTGTGCTGTAGTTGCTTGTAATGCTGCCACTTCTTGGAGGGTGCACAGTGAGTTGACCTTTAATACTGGCTGTCAGAGTTACAACACAGAGTACATGATTACTGCCCTTCCCCATCCCCCCAAAACAACAAGGTGTCCAGTGTGAACCCAGCAGTCACCCCATGTTCTGATCCTGTAATTCTTTCCTTATGGAGGGCACAGCACAGGCACTGGTTGGGGATTTAAAGAAGACTAGGCTGTTTTCATGTGTCTGAAATGTGTTTCCACTTCCTGATTTCTTTTGAGATACCTTAATGATAAAATAGTTCTAAGCATGTGATCTTAAAGCACAACCCAAAGGTAACAGGCCTCTGACTTGGCTGGCAGCAAAACCTGCAAGGCATTTCCTCTGCAGTTCAGGAGGGGAATACAATGTTGTTACCTTTGTAGAACCTGTGTTCTTCCTTTCTAGTTCATGTTTTCAGGGATTTAATTGCTTTACGTCATATTGTTATTTCCCTCCTTCTGTTTCTAATAATTTTTAGGAACTGTGTGTGATTAATGTCAGAAATTCAGTGTGTTTATATTTTCATATAAATGGTAAATGGTATATAAATATATAGTACTAGTGACTGTTTAAATACACCATATAATAGCATGTGTAATGTGGTGTGAGTATGTTCAGTATACAGAATTACTTAAAGAAATACTAGGGTACTGATATGGAACTGCTTTCATACAGGGCATTTGCATAGTGAAAGAAATAACGAAGTAATAATCTTTATACACCACAACACATAATATTCTGGCATTCTTAAGTAAGATTATGGAAGACTATTTATGATTCCCATCAGCCTGCACCTTCACATCTGACTGCAGCCTATAGCTCCAGGTCTTAAATTTACACTTACTGATTTCACTAATTGTTGTTTTCAAGGGTTTTTTTCACTGTGCTGTTCAAAGGCTGGAGATACACAGCGCTGATAGAAACAAAAGGGGCAGTTCAGAACCTCTAAAGGAATCATTTCAGGCTTTTGACAAGCTCAGGTGAATTTAGTTGATCAGGTTTGGATTCACTTCTCTGAATGAAATCTGTCATCCTGTGTTTTGGGGTTGTAGAGGGACCTTCACACAGATCTGAAACTGTTTTCAAGCTTTGGTGCTTGAAACTAAACATGTAAATACAATCGTCAGAAATTATTATCTGTCAATATTGTTACAGGGGTTTTTTTCCCTCTCTCTAGGAAGCAAGTTTTTGGAACCATAAGAGTGTATAAAGAAAAGGAGTTAGCTTCACTGTAAAAATTTCACAAGGAGTGGTGACGAGGTTTATAGATAAACCAAGATTTATTATATGTAATAATTTTTTTTAAAATAGGCTTCCTTTTATGTTCTCCTTTTTAGTAGAAACAAATGATCCTATAAAGCCAGCTCTTCAGTGTTGTAGGATAACAGTGCATTTTGATGCAGAAGGCTGTTTTCATGCAGTGGAAAATGTGCATACTTACTGCCTGGCTTGTGTTCTTTTAAGGGCACGTTCTTTGGATTTTAAAATTCATTTCCTGAAAGGCAGGTTCAAATGAGACTTGGAAGTAGATAGTACTAGTGAAGGGGGTTTGAGTTGTACCAGAAGGAGCTCACAGATGGATTGTAGGTTAGTGTGGTGTTTTGTGCCAGTGACTTTTATTTGTCTTTTTAAAAGCACTTTGAACATAAGCTATTAGCTGAATAAAAGTTTCGGCAAATCAGTTTTGTGCATCCATGTGCTCTTGCCCCATTACCTAATGCCTTCAGATTTCGGTCTACCTTAATATGTATCCCCACACCACCATCAGTACCTACCTTTTCTCCAAACTACCAACTGATTTCTGGACAAAAGGAAATCGGTGTGGCAAGTCCTTAGGAGCTTCACAAGTAATAATTGATGCCTGATACACTCACATTACAGCTCTTCCCTTATGGAGGGCACTATTGTGCATCTGTTTCTTTTATTTATCCATTAATTTTTATGAAATACGTAAGAACTCACCCCTTTTAAGAACTTACTCTCTAGCCTTTGTCCAGTTTGCCAAACAATCTCAGCAGTAGTTAAAGCAGATTTACAGGCAACCAATAAAAGGTGTGATTATGTGATACTCACTTTCTTAGAAAACCAGATTAACAAAATAAAATTATCCAAGCCTTCCTGGAGCGGGAAGCAGTATTGTGCATACAAAGCAAGAAGCTGCTGATTAGCAGCATTATACCTTGCTGGGAGTTGCTGCCTCCACTCACTGCGGGGTTCTGAACTCCAGCTGGTACCAGAGCTGGTGTGGTCACAAGAGGATATGAGGAAAAAGGACACTACAGGTAGGGAGCTGGGGAGGAAAATAAGTTTGGACATTTTCTGTTATCAAAAGAGAGGATTTATATAAAATGAGAGATAATTGGCAGGCACTGAGGAATGTAAAAATAGTGAGCACCAGAATGTTAGCAGCACTTTTTTTAAAAATGTACATTTTGATTTTGTTATTTTTTCCCTGAAAAGTATTGTTATGTAAAACAATTTGAGTTTATCATGTAGCCCTCTAGATTTCTATGCACCAGAATGAAACAGAAGGGTCTTTGCAACCATTGCAAAAAGAAGAATCACTTTCTTACTTCTTGATATTCTATTGTTTATATACTTAAAGGTGGCATTATGTATAGATTCATCAGATGAGCTGTATGTTCTACTGAATTGTTCTAGAGTCTTCATTTTTATTTATTTGGAGATTTGCCCTGGTTGAAGTCACTGATACATATCCACAGTTTGTGCACTGAAATATGAAAATAAAGGAACAAGTGTTGGCATCTATATCTTCACCACATTCTAGACTCTTTCTTGTTAACTTGACAGCTTTGCCTTGTCTTGAGTGTCTTGACTCCTGTAAAAAGAATAATTATTTTCCTCTTTTTGTTGTTTGGGTTTTTACCTCCTTTAGTGGAAGACCAAGTATTCCAAGCTGTTTTTCAGGAAATCTGATACAGTACCTGAAGAGCTCCATCAGACGGTACAAGAAAGCTTTCTGATCTTGCGAGAACACAACTGTTTCTTTCAAGACCTTGTAAGGATCAAAGGAAAAGACTTTCTTACTCCAGTGTCTCGTATATTAATTGGAAACCCAGGATGCACTTATAGGTACTTGAACACAAGATTATTTACAGTTCCTTGGCCTACAGAAGGTTATGATATAAAATATTGCAGTCCTCAAATACATGATGCTTGTAAAGCATTAATGAGACTTAATGACTACTTGCATATTGAAGCAGTCAAGGCATTACAAGGACAAAATTTGTTTGAGACCAAAGAAATTAAAGCTACTACTGTAATAGATAGGGGGCAAAGTTTTACTACTTCTCTTACAGAGCAAGGGTCTGCTTCAAAAGATCAAAGCAGTGTTTGTGTACCAGAAGATGACAGAAGTCTAAAGAACAGAACATCTTATAACTTGACTTTACTAAATTATATGGATCCACTACAAATGCTGTACTTGAAACAAGAACCTTACTTTGGAATGGGGAACATGGCAGTGAGCTGGCACCATGACGAGAATCTGGTGGAAAGGTCAACGGTGGCAGTGTACAATTACAGCTGTGAAGGTGAGTGATGGGACTTGGCCAGTCACAAAAATACCTGAAATCCCTGAAGCTCTCCTGTGCTCCCTTGTGTGTATGTACATAAGCACACCTGCGTGCTGGTCTAGACTTGTCTCGTGCTTCTGAATGCATTGCGGTACCTTTTGTATTTTAGCCTTATCTTTATTTCCACTAAAACCTGTACAAAATACCTGTGTTTACTGCAGCTGGCTGAGCCGTTGTTCTCTAACTAGATTTAAAAATTGGTGCAGTTAACCCCCTAAGAGCCAGGAAATCAAAATCTGTCAAATACCTTTCTTAGGTTGATGCATGTACGTATTTTCTATCCTGTAAAATGTTTCGCTGTTGGGATCACCATTTTCATAGTGTTATTTGTTGTATACAGGCTTGCTTTGCTTTAATGCTGATTTTATACTCTTCTTTCTTTGGAAAGATCATTTTCAGTTGGTTTTTGATAGAGGTATTACTGTATTTGCTTAGAAATACATGCATTTTGTCTAGGCATGCCGTAGTGTTAATGTGTGTTTTATGGAGGGCTTGCCAACATTTCTCTAGCTGGGAAGGGTGGACACTGCATTAAAACAACTGTTGTCTGACAGGCTTTGCAGATTCTTGCTTATTTTAAAACCAGCTGCACATAGTATTTTAGGGGTGGTGGTGGTAAAAGTGCAGTTGAAGCATCATTAAATATTTCATTTTTAGTTTAAACTACCTGTCCCATTTTTACCTTTATTGAAGAGCAGACATGCGGATTTTTTTTTTCCCTGACAATGCTTGAAAAAGGCCTGGATATTTTTTAATGACTCTTAGTTTTGCAAACATATGATTAAAATTTAGACACTTGATGTGAATTTACAAATATTCTGTTTTGTTTTATAATTCACAATAGATTTTCTCTTCTTCCAAAAATCCTGTCATGTTTGCTTTAGAACAGGGGAAGAATTTGTGTGGACTTCAGTAGGTTTTGGCTAAAGACTGTGATATAAAAATAATAGTTTGTACTCTCACATGCATTCTTCTATTGATTTTGTTGTTAGTTTTGAAACTGCGTCACTTTGCTACTTAATGTACAACTGAAGTCATATTATTTACATTTTCTTGGGTATAAAACATCAACTGGCTTAGCAAATTGAGTAGAAGAGATTTCCTGACAGGTAGAAGTGTAATTTTCTTCATGAACTTCTTTCTGTCCTATTTGTCAGTGGTGTCAAGTAGACATGTTGGGGTTTTTTCCATTAGTACGGTAGAGAAATATTTTTTCAGTAGAATTTTAACTTAAAGAAATCTAAACATGAACTTGAAATAATAATACTATGTATGAGGATTTATTGTAGTACGCTTAAAACTTTTTTACTTTAACATAAAGTTTGCTTATGGAGGGGAAAAAGGTGAGTCCCCTCAAGTTCAGAGAGCTGTAAATTAACAAAAATGAAAGCTGCTATGTTTATTCATAACTCGTCAGTTGATTTTATTTCTTTTATTCAGCAAGTTAAATAAGTAAAAATTATGGTGTTTTAAAACCACTGCAAATTCTATAGAAGATTTGATTGATGTGGGTAGAAAGAAATATTTTATATATTTAGGCTAAAAATTATTTTGATATCTATGCACAATTAATGTTTTTGCCAAATACAATTTTTTTTTCATAAATATACTTACAATTAAAAGTTTGTATTTCTTTTTTTCTGAAAAGTTTGGAAATAGACATGAAAACAAAGAAAACAGGATCTTTCTAGTAAACAAATTGATTGTTCTATCACTAAAAAAAAAATTTAAAGTCACTACTTGAAATTTTTCTGGTTTTGCATTGCTGAAGTCAGGTTCTTGAGCTTTAGAGGGAGTTTCCAGTGCCTGCCATGGCTGTGGAGCGTCGTGGAGAGATGTCCTGCAGTCCAGCTCTGTGTTCCAGCAGTTCACTCCCATCTGTGTTCAGGCTGTGGCTGTCATTGTATATCCCTAAAGCAATCACCTGCTTATTCATAAATTGGAGGAAATGAATCCTGTTTATAGCTTAGGAATATGGTTTTGTAACTGAAGTGTCGTTAAATATCTGTTTGTGCTAAAGTTTTGTACCCGCTGCATCCAAAAGTATTTGATTTTAGAGAAGTAGATTGTCTTTTTGCTCTTCTGATTTTCTGTTTACAGCATTCCAATGCTGGTGGTTATAAGCTCATCAATATTTATAACATTATTCTTTCCTGTTCTATATAATGTCAATGTTTTTATGGTTTCTGCAGTTCATAAAGACTTTCAGTATTTCCTATATTATCAGGTCTCCATAACTGTGAAACCTGAAGATCTCAATATCTTTTTGAAGAATATTGTTATATCTTTGTAGAATCATGTCTTGACTTCTCTTCTTATTTTCCACAAATATCTTAAGTTTTTATGCAGACATCTTTTATTAGTACTTACTCCATTAATTAATTTAGTATTGAATTAGCATCGAATTCTCAGTGTAGTGTAAAAAGACTGTCACAGAATCATTACAGAATACATAATAGAAAGAGTAGGTGTGGTCAGAATTTTTTTGTTGGAGCTATTTTTCCTTAGAAGACGTAGATGAGCTGGATTAATAATTTTCTGGGAGAAAACAGTGATTCTGTGGGAAATGCAAACACAAATTAACACGTGTTGATTTTTGTTGGAACTGGCTTGATTCTCTTTTCTGCCAGGTCTTGCGTGTTTGTTTTGTCAGCTCTCGATTCCTCAAATCATGACCAGTCCCTGAGGAAGAGCAGACCCTGCGGATCTGTGGCAGCCTTTCCATGTGGAAGCTCAGGCTCCATGGGAAGAGCTGCGTGGCTGCCACTGAGCTACCCTGCTGCAAATGCAGAATCCGCAGCTTGCAGGGTTTGAGCAGCAGGGCCCTTGGAGCCAAGCAGCCTTACTGAGCTATGGCAGCTCTCTCAGACTGTTTAGAGATGCACAACCCAGGTCATATGGTTTTCTTTGCACTTTAATTTACATCTTTATATCAGAATTTGCTTTGTACCTACTGACTGGATTAAATAGCATTAAAACAGATACTACTGTAATCGAAACAGCTTGTTTTCTTGTTCATTTGTTCATTGTTTGATGCCATAATGAAAATTTCATGTTTGAAACTTTGATCAGTACTAATTGGAGTAGAAGCAGTTTTCAATATGCCAGAAAAGAAATTTAGACATCAACATAAAGATATTGGAACAAGCTGATATTCTAATTGGTATCAGTGTTTATTTTCTTGTTTCCAATGTAAAACTCTTTCAAAACAACTTCAAATGAAGTATATTTCTAACAACAGATAAGGTAAACATTTTGCTAGATGCCTTTACTTATATTAATTTAGGTTAAGAGTAGGTTGTCAAATGATGAGAATGGGGTGTCATAAAAATTTGAGAGGTTTCCTTTAGTGTGTATGCTGCATGAAAGTGCATATATGGTAGTCAGGGTGCATATGCAGAACTGAATAGGTTACAGAATATGTGTTCAATTATACTGCCACTGTAACAGTATTTGGAATGAATTTACCTTTTAGAATTTATCAAGGAACAGGAATTCCAAATTTTGACCAATTCAGCATTTTTAATAACACATTAGCTTACAAGTGTCCTATCACCTGAGAGCATGAAGGTAAAAAAATTTTTCAGGATTTTAATCTAGTAAACTAATAACCCATATTTATTTCCTGCTGCAGTTATAAAAGTGGATTGCAATCCAGTAGAGTAAGGGCATTTTCAAAAATTGGATTTTATCCATGAGAAGTTCCTAGTGACTAGCTTTCCGTTCGGTCAATGTAAATTTTGTAGGAAGTTTTATTACTTAGCAGAGCACTAGTTGGTTCTAAATCCCAAGATGTTCTTTGAAATAGAGACTTGTTTCAGTTATGAACGTCCAGCAGATGGAAAAAAATGTAAACACTTGAAGTGGGTCCATCTCTCTCTTACCTGGATTTCCCACGGAGAAGGAGATTAGATAAGTGTTTTTTCTCTAGATTCTTTATCATATCTAGTTTGCTTTCTTGCTCTAAGGCCTACTTGCTGTTTAACGTTTGAACTTCTACACAACTGGCTCTGTCTGCTGACAAGGTAATGTTCAAAGGTTTAACAGACTTACTGTTAGTTGCAGTGATGACTAATCTTCAAGGACGTTTTGTGCTCGTTTCTTTTGTAAAATGCTGTTTGTATGTTTTTACTCTGTGAAGTCAGAAGCAACATCCTGGCATGTAGCCTAATGATGGCTATTTCATTTAATTGGGAATAAAAATAATTGAGATGCACTACAGATGTATGTTTCCCCACCATATTAAAAAAAAATCCTGAAACTACAAAAGTTGTTCAGCACTGTAGTCAATCTAACTTTGTAGTTGACCAATAACCCTCTTTATGTACTGCTTAATGGATAAAAGTCATGGAGTAGATTTTTTTGCAGTTTTGGAATGGTTTCTGATGTCAATAATATAACAGAAATAACTACTTGTAACAGAAATAACAGAAGTGGTATGCAGAGAATTTTATATTACTTTTAAAGAAATGAGTAAGTGCATGTGATGGTCGCAGCTCTAACTTGTAGGGTCTGACCAGTTTGATTTTTGTTCTGAAAGTCAAACATTTTTAGTGATCCACTAACTTTCACAATAATACATTAGAATGCTTGCTGTCTAAAAAGAAATCATCACTTAAATAGACTATTGTAGGTTGTAGAGTTTCTTTTAAACATGTTCTCATTGATGAAATACAGCCTGTCCTTCAGAAATGAAGGGATGACAGAATATTGTTTGTTCTTCTTTTAGTGCTATTGTTCCTGATAAATCTGGATACAGCATTCCAAACATGAATTGATAAGAACATTGTTGGCAAATTCTTATGATTTTTTGGTTTTGTGAATGTCAGTTGCAAGAAAATTTTAAATGTTAATAGAATTTAACCTCTTATACTATGGCTTTCCAGTTATGAGGTAGAGGAAATAACTTTGGGTAGATACTTTATCTTTCCCAACAGCTGCTGAAAAGCAAATCATGCTCTGCTTCTTTCACTTCTTGCATGTAACATATATAAATTGCTATTGAAAGACAGTGATAATTTATGTACTTGTTTAATTGAGGAACATATGCCCAAATTCTTTTACGTTCTGGAAAAAAATCAACCCGTAAAAAAAAATATAACAATGGTTGGTTGGATTTAATGTTGAAGTAAATGCTTACAGTCATTGTTTTTTGCAGTGTGTTGGCAGTGATTCTGTTGTCTTAAGAAATGGTGTGTGGGGTTACATTTAGGATATAATTTGGCATTGCAGTTTGACTTGAATAGAGATCATTTAGGTTTCAGAGCATCAAAAAGTCCCAAACTTTGGAAGATGTTGGAGCTGAATAGCAAAGAACACTTTCAAAGCTACTTTTACTTTCTGTGCTCTGGAACAATAACCAAAGTAGTTCCAGGAAAACAAGTTTCATATTGTTCTGAACCTAACCCTGACCCAAACCTGATAAGATCAGATCTAAGTGCTGAAACATCTCTGAAATTTGAGCTGCCTAGTTAAAAGCATAATGCTGTGGCCAGTTTTCTGCAGCTACATTCTCTCTTTCATGGTTCTACCATAATTACAGGTTTGATGAGGTATTGTTATGTTGTGGTAAGCTTTTTACTTCATTGCACCATTTTATTTAGGATTCCAGCATAAAGGTTTCCTTCAGGCCCATGTCTGTAAACCTCTGCTGACCAGAATTCTAATCTGCACATAGTTTTGTTATACTTCCATTAAATACTTTTATATTTGACCATTTCTATATGGCTTACTTCAGAATAAGTTTGTGTTCTTAAGGTGATGGGTATGTGATCCATGATTTATTCCCATGATTTATTCTCAAATACTTATGATTTAGATGCATCCAAATGTTTTCACTTAAATGGCAACTGTAATTATATCAATATACATCATCCAGTCATTCTTGAGGTGTCATAGAGAATTTAATAACAACTTTGTTTTATGTAGAAGTTTGTCAGTGCTACTTGGGGATGTGCCACAAATGTTAAGGTGTCTATATTTTCCCCTTGCTCTCAGTTTCAGGGTAGCTTGCATTTAAAAGCAAGTAGCAGCTTGCTTCCATTTGTTACCAAAATAACATGGTAGGAGCAATCAGTTTCAATTGCTGCTGATAATTATAAGGTGCAAGAATTGAGAATATAGAGAAAAGGAGACTGTGAGCTGTATTTGAACTCAGTACTTAAGCAATAAAAAATTTATCAAACTGCAAAAAATAAGTCATTTTAACGAGCACATTCCAAAGGTGCTGGATTTATGAGGAGACCCCAGGAAACTTTGATTGAAATTGCTGTCTCTGATTGTAGTTCTATATTTTATTGGTGCCATATTGTGAACAGTGCTGCTGCCAAAGTGAATGGGAAGGCAGCATAACAGAGAGAGTTAACCCAGAAAGGTTACTTCTTTTTATAATATCCATGATGTATTGCATTAAAATGCCTTGAAAGCCACCCTATTTGCAGTTTTCAGAAAACATTTTTCTTAAATGAAGTTACGATTTATCTGAACTGCGTAGAAAATATGAAAGCCTCTTGAAGAGTTTAGTATTGATTTTTCTGAGTATTTGCTAGCTCTTGTTTTCTCATTTGTGTGCTCCATGATGGAAGGGCCTAGAGCTGCTCCTGAGCCAGAGCTTCACTTGGAGAACTGCAGCAGTGAAGGGAGGGAACTTGGGGGCTGTAAGAATTTTCACTTAAGAACATTCAGATTGGCTCTTGAATAGGTTTTGTCTCTCTTCTTCCTGAATTTAGAAAACATTTCATTGACATAATAGTTAATAAACTGTCTTAATTTTCTAATGGCTGCCCCCAGCTAACCTGCAGCAGCCATGTGAGATAAATGACATGAATAATTTAAAAGTGTGAGTTTGTAGTCACACCTTGTGTGTGCCTCTTATTGTAAGAGCTATACATCTTTAATATTTTTCTTCTAAATTAAGACTAAGGTTTTAAAAATTATTACATGAAAGCACATTTCAAGTGGGCAGTGAAATGGACACAGTTACTAAGTTGTAAGCAGCAATTGGGCATGGTGCATAGTTAATTTCTGAGTGTTCACTGCTGTTCTGTGCCAACTACTTAGTAAAACTTCATCCCTCTGTCAAAATGCACTGTTACTTAAGCTGTAAAACTGTTGCACCATAGCTCCCAAATACCTTGTTATAAATGCTGACTGTATCTTTCAATTTATACTGCAGTGAAGTAAGCTTAGGAAAATAGTTCTGAGGGATTAAGCTCTAAATACTATTTCTATGCAGTGGATTATTTTTTCCCCAAGCTCAACACGTTCATGTTGCTTAATGATAAGAAAAGTGTTGTGACAAATGTATTGAAGCTTCATTGGCTCTTGCACATGTTATCTAGCATGTTTGACTAGTAATTTTGAGAAAAGAATGACAGAGATGGTCCCAAGATTTGCTTAGTTGGCCTAGACTGTGTTTTTAAACCATTATTTCACCTTACTTTTCATCAATTTATGATTTGGTGAAATTGTGAATACATAAACAAAATGAAATTGTTCCTAAAATGCTTTAGCAGTTTATGACTTGAAATTCTTTCAGAAGTTATCTATTGTTACATCAGTGTTGCTGCATTTTTTGATTTTTTTCTTCCATGCTCATAGTTTTAATAATGAAAAATATTTAGTGATGTGTAGCCCTGATTTTTCAGCCTGAGATGTTTTGCTTTCTAAAACCCAGTTCTCATGGATTTTTTTGTAAACAGCAGAAGATGTTTTTGTTAACCATATCTTGTTTGCATTTTCTTCTTGGAGGTGGAGGCCATTTGATGTCTCTCTCTCTCTTGGCCAATGTGATTGAATGGGTGTTACTTCTAACACCAATCAGTTTAGTTCTAGCGACCTTCTATATAAAGAGGTCAAAATGTTAATAAAGGTAGTTTCAGCCTTCTGATAAACTCTGGAGTCATGTGTCTGATTTCATGTCTAACACTGACAGTGATGCTTAACTGAAGCTCCCCTTACACGTGCTTAAGAATTTCAGAAAACCTTGAGTGTATTACAAGCCTTGACTTGATTTGCCTTCACTTGGTAGTCAACTTAAAGTTCTCATCTTGGTAAAGTTGGTTGCAAAAAAATTCTTGAGCTCATATGTTGTTTTTTTCTTTTACCTATAGCATACTTTCGAATTTGGAGATGATGATTATAGCAAATGGAGACTGTGGAAACTTTAAGCCTATTAAGATTGTACCAAGATGGGATATCTTTAAGTCTAAACCAGATTTTGTATTTAGGATTCTTACCTGTTCCCTCATTTTCGTGGTCTCTTTCTCTCTCTCAAGATTCAGCTGTACAACAAAGCCATGAGCAGGAACTGAAGGGAAGAGATCCAGCTGTTTGGCATGTGGGCTTGAAGGTAGCATGGGACATAGAGACGCCTGGATTGGCAGTACCACTTCACCAAGGAGACATCTACTTGATGCTTGGTAATTTTCAAGGACTAAGAAGTTGAACCTTTTGTTGAAAATAGGGAAAATTATCCTATGTTAAAATAAGTTACCATACCTTCCTTAGAGTTAGGACTTTTCTTATTTAGAAAATCATGAAATCAGTCTGGAGTATATAGTAAATTCCTTCTACTCTGCCAACTTCCTGAGTATTTTGGGGAACTTTTTTTTTTTTCTT
This sequence comes from Donacobius atricapilla, assembly GCA_013397315.1. Taxonomy (NCBI): domain Eukaryota; kingdom Metazoa; phylum Chordata; class Aves; order Passeriformes; family Mimidae; genus Donacobius; species Donacobius atricapilla. Next base: position 804,856 of record WBMY01011354.1, read on the forward strand.
AATGTTTCTTCATTTTACAGCTAAGAAAGAAATGGGTTTTTTTCACCTTTTCTGTCTGTTTTGCATTCAGAATTACTAGTCCAATTTAGGCTTCAGGCCATAACTAGAATTTCCCCCGATCTTGTCAGAAGTTATGCTGTATCTGCCCCATCCTTGTATTTCTAGATTATTTTTGTATTCTTAATGCAGTTTTCCTGAGCATCTCTTATGGTCAACGAACAAACTTCTGTTCTTCAGCTTGGCTTATCAAGTAACACCTGTATTATGTAAGATGTGAATGAATGTCCTAAAGTTTTCTGGTACCATGGTCCTCGAGGTTTCAGTCATTATGCCAATCTGTGGATATTTTATTAGTCACCAGTTTTACATGTGACACTTCTCTCCTTCTGCTACTGTGTCTCTATATTCAAACATGCTGTTTTGTAGTAGTGGGATTATACTAAGATCATAATGAGCACAGCTGTCTTACTCCAAGAATGAGTCTCAATGTCTCAAGCGTAGAGGATTAAAAAAAGAAAATTAAATTGAGTTAATTTGCTTGAGCAGCTGAGCTCGTGTGCTAAGGTTTATCCATTGAAAGAAATTAAGCAAGAACTGTTGCTAAGGTTTGTTGGCACAAAATCTCTTGCTTTCTCTTTTGGCTTCTGTTTCTCTTAGTTATAATTTTTGTTAAAATAAATTTAGTTATAAATCACACGAAAACAAGAACAATGCATCTGACAATGTCATGTTGGCCTGTTTAGTGTCTTGGCTTGACAGGCATCATCTTTGAAGACTGAGAGCACTTGCAGAGCTCCCTGCTTATGTGATTGGGACTTGGAAGGCATATTCCATGGAATGTCCCTGGAATGACTTGTCACACTCCCAACTTTATGGGCAGAACAGTCTTTCGAACTTTACCTTTCACAGTTTATATACTAAAAACAATACCTTTATAAGCCATCATGAAAACTGTGTACCATTCCTTGTTCTTAGTTATCTCATCAAATCTTCTGCACTGTCATCAGGGAAGTGTCGTGTAAAAGCACTGGACTAACTGTGCTCTGAAGTGCATTCAGACATGGAAAGATCAGGTGGTAAGATGTGAGATCCTTTGGCATAGTGGTCTGGATGTGCCTCCTTTTTTTCATAAGCCTATAAAGTAGAAGCCTAAAGGGAAAGAGGGATAGTGAAAATGAAATCTAAGTGTCTAGACTTAGAAACTAAACATACCTAGAAAAGTTATTATAATCTATTGTTGTGCAATAGCAGTTAGGGCATCAAGTAAACTTATCTAATCCTTCCTGACTGGAAACTTTGAGTGTATAGAGCAATGCTGGCCAACAGATTCAGAAGGTATTTAATAAAAGATGGGGACTAACTTTAGTATTTTTATTGCAAAATACTCTAGATTGTAGTTGATTGAGTTACCAGATCATAAGGGTGTTTTTTATTCCCTAGTGGAATTTATATAGCAACTAAAGTATTTTCAAAGATTCTATATGAAGGGTAGATCAGAAAGTTAGTTTATTTAATGAGTAACATCATGAGCATGTTTAGATGGAAACAAAGGATATATTAAACATTCTTTTGAAGATGATGTGTAAATCACTTTCTTATTAATACTTTTGAAGAGCTACAGATTTGAGCTCTGTAGGCCAGGTGTTTTTTTAATCTCTCCTGCATTTCCATGATCTTCGTATTTCTTTTCAATTACTTGGAAAAAAGATTACTTTTCTAAATAGTCTTAAAGGGTATTCTCAAAATGGCCCTTTTATTAGGTTTCTTTGTGTAGCAGAACTGCCTTTGTCATTTTGACTTGGGGTGAAAGACAATATAAGGAAGCATGCATAGTTTTAGTGCATTTTTTACTGTTCAGATTTTTTGCATTAATTTTTAAGAGGGAGCATCTTGAGGATGCCGTTGAAAAGACAATATATGAAAACTGTAAAAAAAGAAATTTGGCAGTAATAATAAGAAAAAAAATTGTCATGCTTTTGTACATGCTGTATTCCAGAGCCCCATTTCAGTAAGCAGAGTCCTCTTACTGGCACTATGTTAAAAGCAGTGGCAGAATGCAAGACATCTCGAAAACAGACCGTGGCAGAGTCCTGCAGCTGGTGGTGGTTCATGTACAGGCACTGAGTGATAGGACTAGGAGGATTGGTTGTGACCACCATTGACTCATCCACCCTTGCACAAAACTCAGTCGCTCTGTAGGTCTGTCCTTCCAGTTGTTGGAATGGTGTAGTCTCACTGTTTTATATGAATGTTGAAAATGCTGAAACATCACATTCAATATGTTGCTTATAATTTAAAAATCGGGTCCTATCAATTCCTGTACCTGTAATACCACTAGTATTTCCTGTGCTACACATAAATCTATATAAGAAAGTGTGATGACTCGATATTTCTTATAGTAATGTACAATTACAGTAACTTGTAAATCAAGATCAATGGGTATAGCAAAGTAATAAAAAACCCCAATTTTTTCTTTTTAGCATTTCTAATTTAATAGAAATAAGACATTTAATAATATTCCTGTTCCTCTTTTCATTGGCTTTATAAATGTTTTTTGTTATTCTGGGGAGAAGTTTAGTAAAATGTTTTGTAATTTAAATTTACTCTTCCTTCTCAGCAGCCCTCTTCAGATGAAATCATGAGCCGTAATTTAGATGTACGTTAATACTAAACATAAGGTGATCACATCCATTCTTCTTTTAAGCTATTACAATAATATATATTTTTTAAGCAAAACCAACAAAACCTCAAAATTACTTTCAGTAAGACAAACTTTTTAAAATAATTTCATCAGGATTTTGTTAATATGAGGAAAAAAGTCTGGTGAATGGTTGCAAGTCTGCTGCCTAAAAATTCAAATCTAAACTTTATATCACTCCTGAAACGGAAACACTTTAGCTCAATTTAGAATAATATATTGGTCTGCAGAGGAAGTGCACACTGAACCCTGCTGTCTCAAGTACACAGTCAAGGGGTGTCTAATATGAAACGTGTTGGATGCATGCAATAAATCCAAAACGCATGGAGGTGAGCAGAGGGCCCCATCTGCTCTGTCCTAGAGCATGCTTAACTAAGCTTGTCATGGTCCTACTATTAAATTGGAATTTTTCCCCTAATCTTTGAGTTAGACATGACCAGATTTGCAAGCAGATTTACAATTTTCACTAATTTTCCTACCATGACTTCAAAACATACTTAACAAAAATACATTCTGGACTCTTTCAAAGGCAGATTTACTTTTTCTGCAGCTGTTTCCCATAGATCAAGCTCTTTCTTGAAGGCTAGGGTTTTAAAACAGCATGAAGATGAACTTTGAATCTTATACCACTCCCCACCCCCAGCAAATTATAGGTTGAGAAGCATCAAAAAATTATTTTCATAACCAACCATAAGTAGGTTGCACACATTGCAGAGGTTGGATTGTGGTTAAAGATAAGTACTTAATGGAAACACTTCCACATGTATATAGTGACTCATGAAAATATTTCTAGATATTTAATCTGCTTCTATTTTCACAACTAACTTGAACCCTCTTTGCTCTCTAGCATCTTGAATGTGTTGGAGCTTTTCACCCCCTCTTTTTTTTTTGAGTCCACATTTAATCCAAATGGCATATTCCCTACTATTAAGACTTAGAACTCCAGAAATATATTTGTCATTACCAAACTTTGATCGTGAAGTTTGACAACTCTGACATATTTCTTTTAAATTCATTATTTTTTTTAGTTTTTAGACTTTAATTTCATTCCATTTTATTTGTGCATGGTTTTCTTGTTTGTTAATGGTAGTTAAGAAAATTTATAGCAAAAGTCCATTTCACTTTTGTTTGTAGATATTTGTGGTGGTTAGAATACCAAAGATTTTGCCAGTTGCTTTAAAGGCCACTGTACCTTTTATTTGCCTCTTGAATTAGATAAAATACGACTTGTCAGTAGGAACTGACAGTTCCGGTAGGAAGTTCAGGAGGAGCACTTTAGAGAAGATAGAAAAGGCTGTATAAATCCCTGTTGGTAATTCTGGGAGCCATTTTTTGTTATGGCTTGTGTTTTCTGGGGAAATACTTTACCTCCAAGTAATAAGTTTAGGGCCTTTAGCCCCCACTCCTTTAAGGACTTGCTAAGAGTTTATCTTTCTACCTTTTATTAGTTCCATTGCAGTAGTCTGCAGTGACATGGGTGTAGAGTCATTGTTCTTCTCAAAGTGCTTTGGCTCCTCAGCTCACTGATAATTAGTTCAGTAGATTAGTTCACTGATAATTAATAGAATGAGAACTAAATGTCTGTCTGTTATTTCAGTGTTTGTACATGGGCATATTCATTAGTCTGTTCTTCTGACAAAGGCTATGTAAGCGGAGTACTGCTGGTAGTAGGTGACTCAGCTGTCAGAAGAAAGCCCAGAGTGGACAAAGCAGGGTCAGGGACTGAGAACAGGATCAGAGAGAAAAGGGAGGGACTGGCAGTACTTTGAAGGAGAGGAGAGGACTGTGCTGAGGTTCTGTGCTGGAGGGATGTATTTCGAGAAAACAAGAGGCAGAAATCCCCAGATGTCAGTACAGTGCAGGGAGAGACAGATCTACCATGTGAACTTGCCTCCACAATTAGAAGTTGAATATGCAACATCCAGATTCCAAAATGTATCTGGTATCTGTAAATAACAGGAAAATCACTGACAAGGTTTACTGATAGGGGGGTCCTACGTAGAGAATAATGGCCTGCATTCTATACTGAAGAGTCTCTGTTCTGGTTTTGCAGACCTCACGGGTCAGTGCTTAGTCATGTAAAACTGAGGCTGACTCCTTTAGAGTTGTTTTTTACTGAACCCCACAAGAGCACTATGGTACTTCCAACATGGGTGACCAAGGAATGAAACAGCTTTGGTTTGGCTCTGAAACCAAAATAGTCTTCTGGGTGTAGTGTTCTGTATCAGAATAAAAGCTTTTAGTGCCATATGGACAACAGCCAATTCAACAAAGAGTGATTTTTCTTTACAGTTAATATATATTTAGGAGAAAAAGAAGGCAAATCTTTGCCACAGTCTTTTAAGACCTGAAATGTATTTTTAAATATGCTTTGAGGCATGCAATCAATGAAGCTTCAACTATTTTTGTACAATTTCGATTTTTAAGAGTTTTAGATTAATTGTAAAGTCTCAAATTAAAATTACAGGCTTCTTTCTGAGATTGATTAAGGATTAGAGACAGTTGGAAGCAATTCCAAGGTGGAGCTCTGCAATGGAAGATTTGCCAAGGGTTTGAGTAAAGGTGCAAATCAAAATGTAATAAGTCTAATTCTATGTTTGCTACATACAACCACAAAGAATGGGCATTGAAAGGGGTAAGTGGAAGTGTTTAGGTTTGTTTCCCAACATAATTCTTCTTGAAAGTGATTGTGGTATTTAAATATTGTGATGTCCAGAGATGATAATATTCTTGTGGCCCTTGCAAGACTGGATTCTGTGCAATTTACCCTCATATGTGTCTATAGTTTTTTCATAAGTTATTTTTTTGTTTTGTAGCATTTTTTTTTGAGAACTTCCAGTATCTTTAATGATTTTGGGTAAAGAGATTGTGACTTCCAAGTAGTCTGTTTAGTCTCCTCAGTAGTCTAGACTCAGTAGTCTCCTCAGCTTTGGAGGAATTAATTTGTTTAGTTGAACTTTCCCTATAAGAGGTGTGAAAATGCCACTTCTAAACTGTCTTGGAGAAAACTAGTGTAAGTAGAAATATTTCTGACTCTAGGATAGTGAATAGTTATTGTGCTCTGCCAAACCTTGGAACGATGTGAATGAATTCTCTAAGCTTTAAAGCAAGAAAAATAGTGCACTTAATTCGTATTCAACCAGATTCACTTTTATTAAGTATAATTTTTTTCCATGTACTTAAGGTTTTCTAATCTGTCCCTAGATGATCTCAATATGACACATCAGCACTGTGTTCTGGCTGGTTTATCACCTCGGTTCAGCTCCACTCACAGGGTGGCAGATGTAAGTATCAGAAATGTTTCACCGTTTGGTCCCTTGTAAAACCAATATCCCAGTGCCATATATGCAGCGCTGGGGTGTCTTATCAGAACTGTGGTTCATGTTCTGCTTTTGACTCCAACTCTTTTCATTGACAGCTGCTGTTGTTTACTTTTGATTGGTATTTGTATTGGTAGTTGGCCTTAACTCCCAGGCAGACTTATCAGATGTGAATTGAGAGTGTGCTGCACCACACCTCATGGATTGCTGATAGTTGAGAAATACAATTTTTCTGAAGTGGCTATATATTTATTTTATTTATTTTACGGTATCTTTATAGTCTTCAAGAGGAACGTTGGAATACATATTTGGACAGTGTGAACTGGCACTCCAGAATTTACAGACTGATTCTGATTCAATGGCTTTGTCTTTGAAATCACTGGAAGCTGCAGTGGTGAAGCAAGTAGAAGAAATACATAATGAGGTGAGATGATCTGCATTGAAAATACTTCAGCCACGTCTGAGCAGTGCAGTCTCCTCATGGACTTAATGGCAATTAAGTGTGTTCAGCTGCTTACAAGGCATTGCTTTGTACGAGTTTGCAGTGTGGCTTTTATGGGCACACTAATTGGGATTATAGAGGTAGTTGTCATTTTTCCTTCCTAAGATCCCTCTGCTGGTAAAGTAAGAGAAGTTTCACAAAATACTACACCAGAACTGACAGTGTGGTGGTCATACAGAGTACTCTAGAACTTCTCTAACAGAAAGGAAGAGAGAGAAGGGATTAGAGGATTAGAGGGGAAGGAGCAGGTAAATTTTTTCAGTTATTCCTCCCTGGGTTTTGTTGAACCAGGTTTTTGTATAATGCCATGGGTGGCACAATTGTGAGCATGTGCTCTAAAGTATATTCTGAAGAAAATACAGTGGAAATAATTGTGAGGAACCTATTTAAGCAGGTCATTTAGTGCTCCAGATGATGCAAGTGTATTAGTGCACTTTGACAGGATTCCACTGAAGCTGGCAGTGCTTTCTTGCTTGGAGCTGTGCTGTATTTCTACTAATGTAAATTAGAAGCTCTACATAGGTCATTTGCACTCAAATTAGAATTTGTGTAAAATGTTTAAATTGCTGTCTGCTGAGGAATATAATACTGTGTAGTGCTACTAAAACTTGGCAAAACACATTTTTATCTGTATTGTGTTTACAGTTGGTAAAATGGAGCATAGTGTTGGCAAAAGATTTGCGCCCTTGACTTTTACCAAAACAGCTCCTAGGGCAATTTAAAGAAGTCTGATGCATGCAGGGGTTTACAAAACATTAATCAGGCTCAGTCCATAAAACTACATGCATATGTGGTTTGCGCAGCAAGGGCCACAGGCGCAGCTGGTGTAAATTTGCACGGGTCCTTTAACATCAAAGCCATGTGCTGTTTACATCAGGTGAGAGAGTAGCCCCTGGTGTTTGCAGTCACCTGAATAATTTTGCAATGTGACATACAGGGATGTTTCCTGTTACACATATGGGATATACTGTAACAGCAGTCCTTGTTTAACTTGTACATATTGTGCGCTTAGTAGACACACTGGATCTGTATTTAATTTGAAAAGAGACTACCCATCCACCTATTTTACTATTCTTTTCTTTTTTTTCTTAATTTTTTATCCCAAGGTCAAATCTTCACTTGGTGTTAGAGTGCTACTTAAATTTCATTTATTGCTGCACAAGTAGACACAATTTCTAGAGGCTTATCTCTGTGGTAAATGCCTATTTCTTTTTCAAACATCACTGATCTGAAAATATAAAGACCTATGAAGCTAATGCAACTTTTCTAGCATATAAAAGCTTCCCACTTCCCTGTATAATAAATCTTAGTCTTTCCGGGCACTAATACAGGTTTTAGGTTCAAACTTTTCCAGGCTGGTGGGAGAACAAGAGACTGTTTTGTTTCTTTAAAGAATCAAACTGCTTATTGATGAAAATGAGCCTTTCATTTCACTCTCTTAGTTTGTTACCAATTTTTAATGCAAAATCAAAATAGCATTAAAATCCAAATCTCCATAGGATTAATGGAGAACTGCCACCCAGTTTCCCAGTTTTGCCTGTGTGTTTCTGATATACAGCTCTCTCTGCTATTTGTAGAGCTCCTTGTGATTTTTTTCCCTCCTTCTCTGAACCAGAGATCATGAACTTGAAATGAGATAATATCTAGAGGTGATGATATTGTTGTATTTTATTTTTAAATATTTTCATAACTGTAGTTCTTCAGTTTTAACTCTTATAACTAGATGCAGACATTTTTATTGGTTCTTTATCTTCCTGAATTGCTACAGGTCTATTCTTTTTACCCCCTTGCTGCTACCTCCAAAGCAGTCATCAGAGAACACTAGCCAGAACAGAACCATCACAGGACCAAGCTAAAATATACTAGTTTAGCAGATTCACATCCTGTGCTGAAATTAACTGCTCTGCCAAATGAGGCCTGGATGAATTATCTGTGTCTGCTCGAGGGAAAAAGCCTAAGAGCAGGTCTGAAAGAATGAGGAATGATTCTGTGCCTTCACTTTTGTACTCCCGGGCAGGAAAATTGACTGGCTGTGCTGATAAAGTGTGTTTGAACTGAGGATCTGAAGCATAGGTGGAGACTTCATTTTTTTCCAGTTTTGTGGTGGGCAGAGAAATCGCTAAAAGAGTATCTGGGGGGTGTCTTTTACTTGATGTTAGATTTCCCAGAGTTCATTTGTCAGGGTCCTGTCTTGACAGAGATATTCCTGTTGAAAAAGTAAGATGCTAACCTGAGGTGGATTTTAGCATCTCTAGTGGGCAGCCAGGTGGAATTTTAATATTTCTTTAAACCTAGCTTTGTTGTCATGGTCTCCCTCACTACCACAGCCTTCAAAGGAATATCTGAGTAATTGCAAGGTATGTGCTGCGTGTTGGATAAGTGTCACTTCGCTCCCACTGTGTGCTTTGTAGTTGCAAGTAAAAATAACGTTAATTAAGGGTGTTCACGTGCAGTTTGTCTGTATTTCTGTATAGCTTATGGCCTTGCAGTCTGAACAAATACTTCAGTGGCAGAGGTGTAGGAAGGTGAACAGATGTAGTTACATGGCAGCTGTGGAGTACAATAGCCTGACAGCTCGCACACAGTCACGATCAGATTATTGTTTGGCCAGGAATAATTTATCCCAAAAGAAATGATCTTGCACAATTCTCTGAATGGGAACCTCTTGCTCCTACTACTACTTTCCTCCTTCTTGGCTTTCCTAAACATACGCAGCTGCTGAGTACATCTCAAACACAGCTACAGGGCACCTGGGGAAAAAAACCACTGGCAACTAAATTCTTTTTAAAGTAACTGAATACTGCTGAACAGATCATGTAAATGCTCATACATATAAAAATAAATCTCCAGAAAAGAGCTTCACCAGCCTGTTCATCACATTTCAAAGAAAATTTTTCTTGTTCTGACTAATGCAAAATCTGCCAATAGTTCATGTTGGTGTGAGGTACTTCCAAGGCTTCTGTATTTGCCAGCACCAAACCAATATTCAGATGTTCTCAGTGTAGTGAAACACCGGAGGAAGTCTTCTTGGTGTCATGGGATCGTATTGAAAATATGGCAGGTTTCAAACTAAGTTCTTAAGTTTGAAAGGCAGGGGTTTGTTCACGTCAGGGTGTTGGCTCAGCTGTGCTAATCGGATCCTGATTACTGTGATTAAAACTAGAGACAGAATTGGTTGCCCTGTTGCTTGCGAGGTACAGTCACTTTTGCCTACAGCAAATCTGTTTTTATGGCAGCAGTAGATAAACTGAGCTTGGAGAATGCACAGGGAGGTAGAAAGCCTGGGCTAGCTGAGCTGAAGGGATGTAGTGTTAGACACTGAGGTCACAGATGAGAAAGGGAGAGGTGTAGGGAGCCAAAGGAAGGTTAATATGCTTTAGCACATTACAGTGAGTTGACAGCATGGTTGGTGGCTGACTAGTATGGCAGAGAGAAAATATAGATCACCTACATGTGTGGCATTTAATAACCAGTACTTTTAAATAATTGACTGAGGAGCATTGCTTCAAAAAATGTCAAATGCTGCTGTTGGCCTTTTACTACCCAGTATTGACAATAACCTAAAATTGGCCTTTAATCATTGCTTAAAGGATAACTTGAAAATCTGTTGAGATTAGACATACGAGGCCTGATTCTGAGCTTACTTTCGCAGATGTAAGTCATAAGTGAAAACCAATTAGAAGATGAAAATTTTCCCTCAGACACTCAGCCTATATATTTTTATATGTAAATATGTTTAAGCCTTGTCCTCTTCAGGTAAAACACTTTCTAATGATAACTAAAGTTAGTTCTCATGTATGGGAGATGTTAAAATCAAAACTCTCTGACAAAATTGTTAGCAAGAGCTGTTAACTTGAGAGTTTTGTCACAGAGGATGAATGTTCTCTAACTTCCATTCCAATAGGGCAAGAAATGAGCTTTTTGTGTCTCTCCAGTATTTAGTGTTGAGGTTTTTGCTGGTACAGCTTCTTCTGTGCATGGAAGGAGACAAGCCAAGAGAAGTGAGTTCCTGCTACAGAAAAGAAGTTATTACAGAAGAGAAATCATGTCACCCTTGCCTCCTTAAGATAATTTTCTTTCTCAGAACCAACAGTTATCTGTTCAGAGGTCATAGTTCAGAGCAGACACTTGTCAAGCAGCTTGGTGGCCACCTTGGAGGGTGAAACATTGTTTTTCTCCCAATCCCAATTTGTTAACCTTGGTTAGAGCTAAAGAGCTAGGCTGAGATGAGTGCAGAGCAGAATTTGATAGCTGTGTGAGATGGCAGTCCACATCATTAAACAGCCTCTTGTTGCAATTAGGTACACACTGACCTCTGATGAGACCAGCTAATTCTGCAGAAAATGATTTCGCTTGTTGCTATACTTTGTCTTAGACCTAAAAAGCGACTCTTTTGTGTCAAATTATATATATATTGTATAGGATCAAGATACATTTACACTTTGGCCAATATGCCAGAGAAATTAGAGTGAAATTACATAGATTAGTGCAACAAATCAATATGACTAGGTAAAAATCAGATTGACTGAAATAGATCTATGATGAGTCATATTTTAACATTGATTTTAATAAAAATAATTTTTTTCATTGATTGATGGCCTCATGATTAATTTCGTGGAACTTCTCTGCCAGACATCACGTGGTAGAGGCCAAAAAAAATCAAAAAGAAGTGAAGAGAGAGAGAAAAAAAGTTCTTAAAGTTCTCATTGAATAAGGATATGCTCAACTTTCCCAAAACTGCACATACTGATTTTTTTTGTTTTGTTTGTTACCAAACCATAACTAGGTCCTTCATATCTTGTTACTATTATAGAAGAAGCAAAGTTTCCTTCAGCATTTTTTTTTTTTTTTTAAGAAAAATTTCATCAAACTTCTGTGCTAAAAACAGTCAGGATTTTTAAAAAACATTTTAAGATCTGTGTCTGCCAACTAATCATGTTATATTTTACTAATAAATTTGCTTTAATCTTATTTTTATACACTGAAAATTTAAGTATTTTTTTATTGTACTCTTTAATGTATTGACCAAACCTTTAGTTAATGTTAACTGGACCACTTTCAGATTTCTGTAGCTGTTCAGTTTTCTCTTGCAGGAAAGGGAATGTTAGGTGGCAGCTTTGGGCAGTTTTCTTTATTCTTTCACCTTGGTAGGTTGTCTTTGTTTGCAACTTCAGAGTTGAGCAGGGATAAACAAATCTTTTTTGTGGTACAAATAATGATTAAAGCAGCTTTGAACTCAGTGTGAAACATAACTACCACAACAAAGATAAATATGGTATTCTAAAGACCAGGGCTATGGATTACTCTTAAAGAAAAGCAGCATCTCTGGTAACTGGGCTGTCTGGTGAAGGATGAGAGGCTGTGATTCCTTGTGTGCCACCTTCTCATTCCACTTCAACTGGGCTGCATTCTAGAAGTGTTATTACTGCAAGGTTTTTTTTCAGTCTTCTACGACTGAAACAATTTGAAACCCACAGTGTTAATCACAATAAGCCAGAGCTGGTGCATATTTGACAGGAATTTTTAAATGTTTGTTGTACATGTACAGATGGAAAAAAAATGGGGGGAAAAAAAAAAAGAGTTGAATCACCTCTTTGGGTTTGAAGAGAGTAGCTCAGGTCACAGATGGATGTGGAATAGAAATAAACAGCTGGGTAAGGGTGTGTTTAGGAATGACCTACTTTGGTAACTGTCTCCTTTTCCATGGGAATATTCAGGTATAGCTGGATTCTTGCATTACCCCATTGCTACCCCAGATAAGGACTGTGGATGTTTATGGTGCCATATGTTTTTGTCTTGCAGGTTGAATTTGAGTGGCTTAGGCAGTTCTGGTTTCAAGGCAAGAGGTATTTGAAGTGCACTGATTGGTGGCTTAAGCCTATGGCTAAATTGGAAGAATTTTGGAGAAAACTGGAGATTATGGTAAGTACTAGTTTTAAAGTCTAAAGCCTCTAGGGCCTAATTCTGAGAGCACTCACGATTATGTTTTTAATTGTACTGTAGTAATGGGTTTTAGACTTTATTTAGAACATATGAGAAGCAGAATCAGTGTCAGCCTTTCACTGTCTCCTCTTACTTTTATCCCCCAGTAGCCAGAAAAAATGTGAGCAAAATCAGATCCAAAACCCCAGGATTTTAGTTAGTTCTTGACTTTGCTTCTTTTTAAGGTTTGAAAGCCTCATAAAAGCCTCATATGAGCCTTTTAGAACCTCACAAGATGACAGCCATATATTACACCATGCAAATGCTGTGTGTTGTCAACTTTTTTTGTACAACACCCAGACAGACAACTCTGCTAATGACAACAGTGATGCACGTGTCTGAGGAAAGCTGATAACAAAACTGGTGACCTGGAAGTACAACTGTCTGTGGTCCACCTGCACACTTAGACCAAAGCCGGAACCTGCAAGAGGGGATTATTTCAAGCTTAAATGTAATCATGATTTCTGGGTACTTCAAAGTACATTGTGCATTCCTTGAAAAGGGATTCAGTGCCAAACACTGTTATCCTGTTGCTGCTGCTGTCCATGTAGAGGCTCAGGTGAGAGCCTGTGCTGTGAAACTTTGAGAGCAGTTGCCAGTGTGCCTGTTTCTGGATTTGCCCTCACAAGGGGCTGTGCTGGCAAACCCATTGTTCTCCTCTCCATCCATCTGCAGCAGAAGCGGCCTCTCGGTCATTCCTGCTGGCCACAGCATAAATTAGCCTCAGTTTTCCTGTACAGGCTTGGAAGGGTTTGTACTGTGGCTGAGGGTGCTGAGTACGATTTGTGTCAGGGCTGTGTTGGAGATGTGGTGCAAAAAGAACATGCTCAGGAGTCTCACAGGAAATGTTGTGACTCAGCTGCCCAAACACATTGTGAGCTCCCCCAGCAGTGGCTGATTCCAGACTTGGAAAACACTCCTGGAAAAGTGGACATTTCAGTTGCGGAATTAGTTGCCACAAGAAATCAGTGAACATTGAATTTTCCTACAAAAGGAGAGAAAATATAACTTACTTATGTGTTTGGGGTTTTTTCCCCTCCTTTTNGCCGCGGTCCCGCCCGCCCTGAGGCGCTCCGGGGCCGCCATCCGCCGCTGCGCCGCGCACCGAGTCCGCCGCGGCTTAACAAACTCAACTGCAATTTCACATTAAAAAAANTTGTGTTCTTAAGTGCTCACATTCTTAAATGACCCTTATAATTAAAAAAAAAAAATTTTGGTTTGTTTTTCTTTCAAATGACAACTTGCTCTTTTGTAACACAGGCTTAGATGAGGTAGAAACAAGAATGTTTGATATTTTATATCCATTTTGTGTTGAAAACATGAAAACCCAGCAAACTCCGGAGCTCTCAAGGGTTAGGTTTTCTGCAATTGGTGTGACATTGCCATGTGCCTCTAATTAGAAACACGGTGGCGTCAGTGTATCTCCTTTCAACAGGCCTCGGGATGATATTTATCAGCAAGCCAAAGCTTGGGCCAAGACAGAAGCTGCTTCTAATTTNGTGCGGCGTTTCGCTGCGTGCTTGGCGTCCACGGCTGAGCCAAATCAAAAGGGTATTTTTGAAGGCACCCGGTGATCCGCAGTCCGTGGGGTTTTTCCTTCCAAATTTATAATTTTGGCTGGATGATTCTTAAAAA
>WBMY01011356.1:0-13809 GCA_013397315.1 Donacobius atricapilla
TTAAATTACTACTTTCTGGCTGATTTTCAGGTTTCTTGGGGCATGGGCAGCCTTTCAGCAAGTTTCTGGGGTTCAGGGGGTGTCTCCAGTTCCTTTTGGGGGAGCTAAGGCTCTGACATGGAGTTTCCTCCCATTTGGTACAGACTCATCTCTCTTCTTTGTGCTGTTTCCAGATCTCTGCTCTTGCTGTCTGTAGTGCTGTTCTGTCCTGTTGGGACTGTGTGATGAATGGTGGAAGCAAGATGTGGATGTATAAAATATATAAATTATGGCTAAAGTGAGCAGCCCTATAATAACAGAAATTTCAACGTAGCAAGGTAGTAAAACAAATAATACAAGAAAATTTTAAGATGCCTTGATGGCTGATCCAATTGTATTGATCCAGTACTTGGAGTAGTGGAGCAAACTATTTACTTTTTGTGTTTCTGCACTCCTTCAACTGATATAAATAATCTTAGAGAAAAAGAGGCAAAGTCTGAAGAGAGATGTTGTTAGGCTGGGTTTGTTTGGGGGTGGGTTTTGAGAATTTCCGTAACATTAACATAAGTTCGCTTACAGGAAATGGAAGGAAATCATGATTTTTGGTGAAAGAATTAAAAAATATCTGAGCTTTTCAAAATGGAAATGCCTCTGTGGGAGTCAAGGCCTCTCTGATGGCGTTGCCTTGCAGCTGAGGGGAGCACAGGCATCTGGGCTGGTTTTGTTTTGTTTGTCAAACCAGTCTCTCATGTGATACTTTCTGAAAGCTGCCAGATCTTCTCAAATCTTGGGTGGCCTGAGCCTGAAACAATAAGTGGTCCAATTTCCCATACTTTTGCAGTATGTAACCACCAATATATTTTTATTCCTGATTAAATTTGGACAGCGTTTACAGAAAATACCCTTCCCTTCCCCTTGGAGAAAATGAATCAAAATGCATTTTACTAATCCTTTTGAGCATATGAAGTTGAAGTTCATAAGACGGAACTTGTGCTGTAAGAATTTCTTAATCAATCACAACTAATCTGGAAGATAAGATGAAAAAGCAATAGGGAAATTGGTCACTGTGTCAAAAAGCTTGAGCTAAATATTTTTCTGGATGTTTCTCTGTGCTTCTTCACACATGCTTAATGGCTGCCAAGAGACCATAACAGAAAACAATGAATGGATAATATCACTTCAGGAGCTGAAATTTGTTCTGTTGGAATTTTTATTTATAGTTTTGCTGAATATCACTGGACTGTATTTCTGAGGAGTTAGCTTTTGGGTTTTTTTTTGTTATTGAAGGGATTCTGAGAGCAGTTGTTGCACATTATTGGAGCATTCATTTCTATTTCTGACACTTTATAATAAAGTTGAGTGGAGAATTAGAAGGAGTTTCACTTGATATTGTCAAGAAGAGGTATACATGAAACTTAATTGGATTTTTTTTCCCCTTTCCAATTAAATAATCAACTCAAGGAGAGTTTTGAAATGCCAGAATTTCCCACGAGACAGGCATTTGGGACTCTGACCACCCCAGTGAATGGCCTGAATAGAATTTTGCCTGTTCACAGTGATGCCTTGGAAGGCTGACCTGAAACAGAGACTGGACAGAGCTGGAGAATAAAGCAGGGATTTATTGAAAGGCCTTCAGGGTGCACCTTGGGCAGGACAGGGCCTGACCAGGGCTACACCCAAGGTGGACCCAAAATGGTCACAAAATGGACAAATGGTCACGAGGTCTTACATTTTTATAAATTTGGTCCATTTGCATATTGGGGTTTAATTGTCCAATCCCAGCTTCAGGCTGTGAGGTCCCATCCTTCTTGTTTTCTCTCTTCAGTTCCCTGTTGTTTGTGCTTTTGGACCTGAAGGTTGCCTTGGTCTTCAGCTGGAGAAGGATTTGTTTTGTGTCCCTGCTCCGTGAAGAGACCTGGGTGACACTGAGTGTGAGCTCAGAGCTGCACCCTGGGCAGCACAGAAATACGAAAGCTCAAACTTAAGGCATCATTCCCCCCCTTCAGAGGCTTGACAAGGCCTTTTCCTAAAGGAAAAATTAGTAGATATTCTAAATATCTACTAATAGGTGTTCAATGACAGATCAGCATCTAACAATAGTAAGCAACTACTGATAATAAGCACCTAACAATAGATAAATATCTAATAACAGTCAACATCTAACGACAGTGAATATCTAATAAGGCATCAATAGCATTGTGCAAATTCTATTTAGCATTTGGCTGAGTGCAAAAAGAGGAGTAATCCGTGCTTCTGTGGGCTGAGAGGGGAGCCAGCAGATCCCCTCAGTGTGGTTTTATGAGCTCCTGACACGTGCTGAGGGTGGGATGGTGATGATTTGAAATGTGGAGCTGTCCCACTGCAGCTCAGGGATTTCATGGGGTGGCTCAGCAGTGTGTTTCTGACCCTTTATCCATTTAAAGCCTCTTTAAAAGCAAAGGGCACTTAAAAAACCTGTCAAACACGACTTTTTCTTTTCTTCTTTGCTTAGCTGTGTGCTGTCATAGTGTGCTAAATTCTACAAAAAACTAAATTAGTGATATTTCTTCTAAAGAAACCAAACAATAGCTATTAGCTAGGAATTCAACCCACATTCTGACACTCAGAAGCAGCTCTGGCTCAAGGCATGTGTATGTTTATCCTGATGGTTATAATATGATATGCGGTAGATGCTGGCAAGGACATCCCTTCCCTTTACCCAAAAGCATTCAGCAGTGGTGAAAAGACTTTTGTCAAGGCAGGCATAATTCTTTCCATATTTGTGCTCTTAAAAAAAGTTCACTGATTATTTATTTATGAATGTTGTCTCTGTGGTTGAGAATAATAAAGATGTTAACCATGAGCCACTGGTGACTGGTTTATATCATCAGTATCTAAACTAGCAGCACTGGGAACTGCTGCTGATGACTTGTGAGACTGAGTGCTGGAAAGGGAGAGGAGTGTGGTAGTGGGGTTACCTCACCAAAGGGTAGCATAAGATAATCTAGAGAGTTTCATGGAAGGATAAATTATTTTCTTTAAAGGAAAATGTAAAGAAATCTCAACCAAATATTCTTAAAGATGTCTTTTTGATGTTTAATGGGGAAAAAAATCGCAACCTTTCAAAGACTGCTTCTTTTTCTGAGCTTTGTGTCCTGAGACTCTTATCAAGCCAATTCTGAGATCTGTTTTGTGAGGGACGCTCTGAACGTGTGTCACAGACGCACCCACATTCATTTTTTTGTGGTAACTCACAAATCGGGAGCACAGTGCCAATAAACACCCCTAGGAGACTGTGGCCTGCTTGCATTGCTGGCTTCCCACTGATAGTGCTAAAGCAGATAAGCAGCGATTCCTTACAGACCTTATTCAAGGTACCTGCAAGCATTTCTTGTATCAAGAAGATGCAGGAGCACTGCAGCCTTTCCTGATGACGAATGGCTGGTCTGAGGAAGTGGCATCTGAGGAGATCCCTTGTCTTAACAAAGAAGAATTTCAGACAGCCGGTTGGGAGCATTAGAATTGCATTTCCATTCCTCTAGAAACAGAATTGGAGCAAGGTCATTAAAACCACTTAAAAAAGCATTTCAGATGTAAATTCAAAGGGCTGAATGCAAACGGGATGGAGTTATTTCCCTCATGTTGTATATTGTTAATTGATGCGAGTGTGCTTCATACAGCTGGCACTTGGTGCTGTGAAATATTCTTGGAGGAACAAGAGAAAATTTGATTATTGTGACATTCATCTGCCTCAAAGAACAGGAAAATGATAGGGTACTTGCACTCTGCCTGCAAATATAAATACACTAAAGGATACACTAAACTCCAAGGGTTCAGAGCTTGGCACAGAAGGGGAACATTTGTCCTTTTGCGAAAGAAAGGGACAAATAGAGATTGGAGCCTTTCAGAGGATCAGATATTTGATGAGAGCTGGAAGGTCATAAAATATTTCTTCAAGTAAGTGTAATATCTACATAGAGAATTTAATTCTAATACTTTGTTTCACTGTCTGACCAAAGGGCAGGCCAAAGTAGGTTTGATATGAAGTGCAAAAGCTCCATTCAGTGTAAACCTCAAATTGGCCATGAACTATGGGTACACCTCCTGCACAGCAAAGCACAGGGATTAAATCTCTTGGAAGCAAAGTAACTTAGAAGTGCAGGGGAGCTGGGGACTGGAGCTGTGAGAAACAGATGAGCTGTGACTCCTGTTTTCTGTGTACTTCTGTCACCTCATCGTGCGTCATGCCAGGGATGTAGTTTACATAAACAGCAGGGCTGTCTGCAGTTCACACCCCCAGCTGCCCCCTGAGAAATTCTGTCCTGCTACTTCATCAATACAAATGATTGAGGTGGTCTGGGGATATCAGCAGTACAGAACAAAATGTAATGTGAAACATATACAGCATGGAGGTTCTGGCCTGTTTTTTTTTTTTTTTTAATTAATACTTGATTTTTGATTTAAATGAAGCTGTTGTAGGAAATTGCCTGCGAGGGGACATAACCCAGAGCGCTTCACAGAAAGCTGGGTGTGTCTAGATTTGGAGACGATGAGCTGAATATTTGGCAAAACCCCATTAATCCCTCTCTTTCCCTAAGAGGGGGCAAGGAAAGACATTCCACCACGTCCATTATTACACAAGATGCTGCGTCTTTAGAGAAACCTCCTTGGGGGTTCACACTCTCCTAGGGTGGCTGGCATGGCGTCCTGCCTGTGCACAAAGGGTTTGGCACCTGGACATCCCACCTGTGCAAGTGCCTTCCGTATCCTGCTGTGGTACAAGCGCAGGGACCTCATGGGGGCTTGGATCCCAGCTGACGGACTTGGTGATTCTGCAGTAGGGATAATTGTAGTTCCAGTGGGGCCCTTCGGCTTTGGAGCAAGATGCCTTGGCAGTAAATGCTGCTAGATGGATGTTAGGGACTTGGTGCACTCCCACATCCAGTTCCCAGATTTGGTCTGTGGCATTACAGAAGCCATACTGCTACCGTTTCTTCATTTGCTTCCTCCTCCACTTCTAATGACTTCTTTTGAGGCAGATATTGCTGTTCCTCTTGCCTCCGTTGGGTAAACCCAAGGGCAGACAGAGGGTTTGGCTTAGCAAAGTGCCTTGGACTGCTGTCGAGGTTCTGTCAGCTGTGCCTGCTCCTCTTCCCGATAAATCTGTTGTCTTTGGCAAAGACAGAAATTTGGCTTTTCGAAGGAAGTGGCCAAGACTTGTCCTGTCCAGAGGGGACTGCATGGCTGGCAGATTGAGGGAGGGACGTACTTTGATGTGTAGCTCTTCCCACAAACATGACACTGGCACAGCCACAGGCTGTTCCAGCTGGCTTCCAGCTGTGGCTCTGCCCTTGCACCACGCAAGCTGAGAGGGTGGGATGCAGGGCACTGCAGGAACATTCTGGAAGTGTTCACTGGGGCAGGTAGCATCTGCCCAGTGTGTGAGCGCTCAGAGAGTGGCACAGAGCTGCAGTTTGTCCTGAGCTGGGCAGGCACAGCTCTGCCCTCTGCGTGTGAGAGCAAGACTGGGTGCTCTCACCCTGTTGGAACCCTGGGCACTGGGAATTTCAGGCTTTCTGTGCTGACAGGCTCTGGCCCCCAAGCAAACACTGCATTAGAGCTGAGGCTGTGGAACAGGCTTCCAAAATTGAACGATAGTACTGGGGTCATGGGTGTGCAATTTGAATAGAAGTGTCTGATATCACAGCGTGGAAAACTTAGAGTTTAAGGTTTTAGAATATAGTAATACATATAAAGCAAGATGGAGGGTTTAGGGTGTAGACTATGTCCTTCTTTTTCACCTTCTTCTTCATGGCTCTGGGTGGTGTTTTGTAATTGCGGAGAAAAATCCGTATTGCAGACCAGGGGTGGCTGGTTATTGGGTTAAAAATAAAAATAACTTAAGTGTCATTTCTTAATTAGAAAATTAATCGTTAAAAGACCTTATAGAGGAAAAAGATAGGCCATTTTTTACTTTGACTGGAAGTGCTGTAGTACTCAGAAAAGCTGCAGTTTGTCCTGAGCTGGGCAGGCACAGCTCTGGCTTCTGTGTGTGAGAGCAGAGACTGGGTGCTCTCACCTCTTCCCCTCTTCACTGTCTTGTTGTTCTTCCTGCTGTCTCTGCTGAGATGTATCACCCTGATATGCAGAATGAGCTGAATGCCTGAACGCTGTGGATCTAAGCTGGATCTGGTGGATCTCTCCAGCCCCTTGTTTTCAGCCTTTAAAAAGGCAGTAGTACTCTCTGCGTCCTTTTGTTCTGAGTTTTACCTGTAGGGCATGGAAATGCAACGCTGTTCAGAAAGAATTCAGCTTCTCCCTATGCAGTGTGACCTAGACTGGTTAGAGAGTATAGACAATAGAGAATATATGGCAACAAAATAAGGCATGAGCTGGCTGTAAAGTGGTGACTGCATTCATGCTGCTCCCCTTAGGCAGCGGTAAAATGTGGACAGTAATAAATTCACTTTTTGAAGCAAATACTGGCAGCAACCTCTATTTTGTTGAGTAAGCCCAGCCTTTAGTCGCTTGAGGTGCCTTTCTCTCTCCATGGCTTGCCATCCTTAGGGATGTGGCCACAGAGAAGCGGTTGCAGGTTCTGTTAAAGCAGGCAGAGGTGCACAGAAGACTTCAATGAAGATCACAAGTATTGTTTGCAAACACGGGCAAGCGTGGGACTTAAATGGGCTTTGCCCCTGGAAGTTGTGCTTCTCATTTGAGCCAAGCTGCTGGAGCTGAATAGTTCATCAGCATCAGAGCACAGAGGGGCCTGGTTCTCACGCGGCTGTAGCAATGGGAGATGTCAGAGATTATTGATTTAATTAGGCTGATACTTGGTGTAGCCTGGCCTAAGTGAGAGGAGAATCAAGGCCAAGGAGTACACCTCACCCTCAGAACGCCTGTGCCGGCAGCTGTGGAGTTTGTAAGCTGGTTGTAAGAGCAGATGATGGCACCATCTCTTCTGCCTGGAAAACAACACTCGAATTGAAGCCAAGCTTACAAGGAGGAGTGTGTAGTGTGCAATTGTTTGGGGCAGGTGCACTGATTTTCTCAAAATAAGGCCAACAGAGACAGTGTGTGAATTTTTGAGCTCTGCTGCTTGCATTACGTGTAGTTGTTCATGGCTGGCAGTGGAAGATGGAGGTGTCTGGGAAATGATACGCATCTGCTGCTCGTGGTCTGTACTCTGTGTGAGAAGTGGGCATTTTCTTTAAAAAGGGGATTCCTGAGAGCAGAGTTCTCTTACCCTGTGTTCACTTGCAGAAAAAGTGTGTAAAATTGCCAATTTTGGAAGCAATGCAGAAGAGGTCTTTTTTTACTTTTCTGTTAGTGAGTGAAGGTGCTGTGAAGTCTAAGTTCTTTGGGGGGCACTGTGTACTAATATCTAGGCTTAGTTTTGTAGTGGAAAAGTGCAGGTATTCTGTTTTCTTTGGAATTTGGGCCACGATGTTGTTTGTTTTGCTTTTAGTAAGGTAAAATCACTATGTCCATGGTTAATTCTTTCTTGCTGTGGGTAAAATATCTTTTCCCAATGGGTTTTTGCATGTTTTTTTTTGTTTTGATGTTTTATAGTGCATAAATGTGCTTTGTACATATTTAGTTGCCTAAACTAAATAACAGAAATAAAATACCTCACCTAGTAGAAATGGGTAAATATAGCACACCAAAATGAATGGTGAAGAGGCATAATTATGTGCCACATTTGTAATTACTTTAATCCAAGGTGAGGAAGTGCTGCTCATGGAAACACTTGACTAAATCCTACTTTCAGGGTGCTAGGTAAGTCCCTTCCCTGTAGCCTGGGGGCCTTTCTTTCCCAGTACCTTTAGAAAAGCTGAGAACCGGTACTGTTGGAACTCTGGAGGCTGAAAATTTCAGGCCTTCTGTTCTAAAAAGCACTGACCCTCAAGCAAGCACTGCATTTGACCTGAGGCTGTGGAACAGGCTTCCAAAATTGAGTGATGGTACTGGGGTTGTGGGTGTGGAGTTTAAACAGAAGTGTGTGATCTCACAAGGTGAAAAACTGAGAATTTAAGGTTTTAAGGTATATAGTAATATATGTGAAGCAATATGGAGGATTTAAGGTGTTGTCTAAGTCCTTCTTCTTGGTTTGGGGTTTTTTTTCTAATTGGGTGAAACAGTCTGAATTGCGGACCTCGGGTGGTCATTATTGGGTCAAAAGCATCAATAATATTGGTGTCATCTCATTATTGGGTAATTAGAGCTTAAAATACCTTGGAAAGAGTTAGAGACAGCTCCATTTTCTACCTTGCTAGTTAGAGCCCACAATTCCTGACACTGTACTACAGGTAAGAGTTAATAAACACTGAGGCCAAACACAAAACTGTGACTCCTGCGCGTTAATCCTGACTCTAACAGGAAGAAGAAAATAAGGTAGAAACCAGCATGGTACCATCTTTTGCCCTGTGTTCCTTGCTTGGTGGACCCCTTGTTTTCGTGCATTAATGGATGACATGCTTTTTGATTCCTGCACCTTAAGCAGGATCCATTATTTTTTCACTGATTGCTTTTGTTACCGCTCTGAAGAATTGTATTGCTTTGCAGGTAGAAAGAGAATACAGAATGAAACAGAGCACTGTCCCTGCCCTTCATGGGGGAGTTGGGGCACTTGGAGTGGGAGGCTTAGTGCCCTGGGGATGTGCTAAAAATCCATGATGGGAATAGCTCCTTGCAGGGCACTGGCTCTTCCTCTGGATATGAATGAGTCCTAGGCAGACTGAGGCTGAAATTTGTTAGGAAGTGCACCCTTCTCAGTACTGACATTCTAGTCCTTGTTACAGTGTCTAACCAGCACTAGGCTTTTTTATTTTTAGCTGACTGACACTGCACTGCACACAGCCCTGCGTTTGAAGAGATGCTTATATTTCTCTGCTCTCTTTTGTGGTGGTTTTTACACACTCTTTGAGCATGCTGGTGGCTTTGAAGTCCTATACATTGCGCTGTTCCAGGCCAAAAGATACTGCCTGAAGCAGCATGTGTAAAATTTTCCTAAAAAGTTACCTCTGCCTGTCTAACACAGAAGCAGCTTGTCTGTGCCCAGGAGGTAATCATGGGGATGATCAAACCTCATGGTGTGTGGGCTTTCTCCCTGGTGCCCTCAGCATCAAACCCCCAGCCAGAGCTGCCAGCTTGGGTGGCTGGCTCACAAATCTCAGCTTACTCACCTTCATGTCAGAGAGGCACAGCTGCGAGCCCCAGCACCTGGGTGTGTGAGACGAGGTTGCTTTCAGATGAGCTGTGGAAATGGCACAGCCATAGCATCATCTAGAAACCGTCTGCCGGCGCGGGGGGAACCCACACTGTGCTCTCTTTATGCTCTGGGGAGGTAGGAGAAAATATGCAAAGCCCAAAGCGTGCTGGCCTGGGGTGAGGAGAGGAGGTGTGAGCCAGCCCGGGGTGCACGGCACATTTCCTGCCTGCTGCTCCTCAGAGGAGGAAAGCAGAGTCTGCTGGAGAGCCGCCGTGTAGGCTGGTGAACCATCTCCTCAGCTGCTCCTGCTGCTGACTCTTCCCTGGGTGTGTGCTCCTCATCCAACCCAGTTCCTGAGCTAATTGTGTCCTCTGGGGGACAGGGGAGGTTTAGTCCTCCTTCCTTCCATCCAAGCAAGGGACACGGGTATCACCCACCCTGGTATAGGCAGCAAGGCCTCCTACGACATCTGGTTAGCCTGGATATCTTGTGTAATCTCAAAGAAGTCCCCCTCATCTTTGGTGGCGAAGTTCCACTTAGCACTTATGTTCTGGAAGGGCTGAAAGTGAAGGATGATGCAGTTGTGGCTGTTTTTTCAGGGGCTGAATACTCCAAAACGTGGTGACGAGCAAGAGAAATTTGTTTAATGTTGCCAGGGAAGGGAATCCCATCTCTCCTCTCAAGACACAGCCCTCTTTTAGCTCCCTGGAGGATTTACAGGGTAGGACCAAGGCTCTGGCCCAGCCATGTGACCCTCCAGGGATGTTTTTTGTCATTGGGAATGTTAAGGCTCCTTCAGTCCCTGTTGGGCTCAGAGACAGAGGATGGCAAACTTTGCAGAATGCTGCACTGCATGGGTGTGCAGGGAACCCAGACTGTCAGGTGAGAGCTCTGCAGCCTGGTTCTGAGGGCATTGGCTGAGGTGAGAGCTGTGGTCAGTTCCTGCCTCTCTGTGCCAGTCTCGGAGCTGGGAATGGGGCTGGTTACTCCCAGGGCAGCCCTCACTGCTGTGATTCTCCAGAGCAGAGCTTTGGTCTCCCAACCCAAACAGGGAGCATCTGTGCTAGCTGCAGGAGAGGAGCTCCTTTCTAAAGATCGCTCTTTTTGCTGTGAAGACAACAATAAAAAGACAATTTGGGGCGAGAGGTAAGAACCAATTTGGTACAGATGGGAAGAATGGCCTTCCCTGTGGTGTATTTGATGCTCTGTCTGCATCTCGCTATATTTTGGGAATGTGCAGGTGTGGGGTGGTTCGGGATGTGCCTCTCTCTGGAATGGCAGCTGAAGGCATTGCAGTGACAGTGGTGGGACAGTGCTGCTCAGTAGTGACCACCCGCACCATGTCAGATGAAGAGAAAAATAAATTCGGGAAGCTCAGTAGGTAGAAATGACTTCATTTCGAAAAGCAAAATATTGTCTGTCCATAAGATACCCCAAAGACTTTTTGGGGCGGGGAGCACAGCTCTGCCATCACAGCTGCTCTGGGAAGAAGGCGCTCTGAGGATGGGACAGCAATGACCCAAGTGGGCACCACTGTCTGCTGAGCCCCAAGGGCGTTGTGGTGCCAAAATGCAAATGGTTCAAAGTGTCTGTACACAGCAACCAGAGCTGCCACCCGGGGCAGTATATTTCAGTATATTACAGTATATTTCTAGAGCACAGGTTTACCTCAGCTTTAGACGGTAAATTTTGCAGGAAAAATTGGTAAACCTACAAGAGCCTCAGTCTTGACAGAGATTTCCAGGTATTTCCAAAATGATTCTTCTGAGGGAGAGACTGCAGTCCCCAAGAATGCACTAACAACCCAAAATGTGGAAGTGCTTTGACTCTTATCACAAGCAGTCCCACCCTTGACCTGCGTTATCGAACTTTAGAGCTTAGCAATGAGCACTTGCAGGGCCCCTCCTTAGTGGGATAAGGTCTTGATATTAAAATTGTACTTGATTTAGGGGTTTAATTTCTTCACGTACTATTTTTTTTCCCCTATATCTTACATGTGCAGCCATAAACCAGGATTTGGGTTATTCCGGTCCCAGAAATATTTCTAGGACTGAGCTGTGACACAAAAGATCTCTCATGGTTAAAGCAATGGGGAGGGTGTGGCTAGACTGGCAAGGACTACCATGAGAATTCCCTAAATTGTTACAACTGTGGATTGAAGCATGCTATAACTTCATTTATAGGTGGCTCCTGTCATGGGATGCAAAGGGGCAATCATATGAATTTATCTCAGCACTCTTCAAAGCTCAGGTTTCCAGTAGTATCTCCAGGAAAATTGTGGGATCTGCGACAGTTTATTGGCTCCAAAGCTTCCAGTCACGGAATTCAAAAGTTCCTCTCAGTGAAATTCAACTCAGCAAGAAGGATGCAAGCTTTACTTTTCATGATGTAATTTCCCCAAAGCAAAATTGTGTTTTTTGTTGGAATTTTGATGGAAAGGTGACTTGGGACACAGAGAGAGTTTGGGATGCTTTGGCAAGGGAGTGTCAAAGTCATGGTAAGAAAATAAAAGCTGAAATACCACAAGAACCCCCAACTGTTTTCAGCTTTAGGTAGCGCATCCCTTCCAGTTCCCTGTTGCAGTGGCCACTGAGATTGCAGGGGTTGATGGCCCCTCTGGAATGAGAACCTGAGGGTATTTCTAACCTTCAGTTTTCTGTTCTGAGAGTCCACACCCCTTCATCCTGCTTTTTTCTTAGCCTGGATTCTTCAGCGTTTTCCATCCTGAAAATCTAGGGGATGCTAAGATCCAGTAGAGATTTGTAATTCCTTCCTGAATAATGTCACTACTTTTTTATTTGGTCATGGATATATAGGCTAATAATTTCTGTAGTTAATGGAATGACTGAGAACAAGGATTTTGTTCTCTCTTGTCCAGTAAATCCCGCAAAACAAAGTTACATATATGCTGTAGGTATTACTTTTAATGTTTAAAACTGTTGTAGCCACATCATGGGAGCTGCCTGGCATTAGAAGGATTTTCCAAAGGGTTGTTAAAATGAAGGAAAGAAAGTGCCTTCAGAAAACAAACACTACTTTTTGCTCCATCTAATAAAGCAGTGAAATTTAAAATGGCACTAGAATAATTATGGTTTCTTGCTGTAAATCTGCACTGATTTGGCTCTCTGATTTTTTTTTTTTTTTTAATGCTATAAGGATTACTTTACTGTCTGTGGACTGGATCCTTCTTGCACTATGCGTGTGACTAAATCTGTGGGGCCTGGTGGCCAGAGAAAAGGACCCAGAAAGGCATTAAAGTAGTTTAGCCCATTCAGCTGCAAAGTCACCTTACACATAGTTTCCCCCTAACTGGTTTTGTGTATGTGATTGTCAAATATGAATCTGCAGAACGTCTCCTGGTCTGGAATCTCATACCCTTAGAGCAGTCAGCTGTTCTGCAGCTTTCTCACTGCCTGGTACATGTGCACGTTGGGATTGCTGTACTGTGCTGTTCTCCAGGCAATAATTTGCATCTCTATTTTCACACTTAGTTTGTGTACTTTGTTTCCATGATCCATCTTTATCGGTTTGTCCATTTTTAAAGATAACTGCGTAATTTGCAAAGTTATCAGCAGCGTGCGGCCGCTAAAGCAAAACAAAGATACAAATTAATCTCAGTTTATTGATAATATTCAAAGACAGTGCAAATATTGGTCATATTAAGATGTAGGGCTGTTCTCATAGTAAATGAACCAGGTTTAGTGCCTAGATGAGTCGTTGTAGAACTATTAACTAAGCCTGTGTATCCAATTAGTCCAGCTTGCCAAGGATCATCATCAAAGTTTCGAATATCTTTACAAGCTATTTTTCAGAACACGGCCATTCTCTCTGTAACTTCTATTGTAGTGTTTGAAATGGAATCAGGCTGTGAAGCCTGCCAACTCATCCTTCATGTGCCTTTCCCACTGGTGTGTCTCTCTTTCTGCAGAATCAGGCTTGCACAGCAGAGCGTTTCTGTTGCCTTTTACATGTGGTCCTCGTTAAAAAAAAAAAAAAATACAATGAAGTTTAGCTGTGGCGAAATTATTTGATTTAAAAAAAAAAAGAAAAAAAAAAACCTGGTGCAAAAAGTAAATATGTTTACTGTATCCCTTTCCATCCAGAGCATTTCCTTCCTTTCAGCCCCGCTCGTGTCCAACAAGACAGCCCTTTCCCCCAAAGATCAACATTTCTTATGATCGCTCCTGACAGAGGATTTACTTCCAGAGGCCCCGCGAAGGATAACCAAAAAAGGCCATGCAGCGAGAGGCTTTTGGCAGCCGCAGAGGCTTTTCTGAGCCTTTTTTTTTTTTTTAAATTTGGTGCTGAGCGGCTCCCCGAGCATGCCTGGGGAATGACAGGCA
Organism: Donacobius atricapilla; assembly: GCA_013397315.1. NCBI lineage: Eukaryota > Metazoa > Chordata > Aves > Passeriformes > Mimidae > Donacobius > Donacobius atricapilla. The sequence continues at coordinate 13,513 of WBMY01011356.1, forward strand.
TCTCTGCCGGCGGGCTGAGCCCACCTCGGCCGGGATAAACCCGCGGACAGCGCATCCCTGCCCGCTCCCGGCACCGGGGATGTGCCTTCGCCCGGCGCCGGCTTTTTTGGGAGGGGCCAAGGGGAAGCTGCGCTTTTATTGAGTAGGGCTGAGCGTGCGAGGCTGCGGCCGCTTTATTCATCCCCTGCCCGCTTGGCTGGGAGCTTGGCAGCCCCGGAGGTAAGGAAGGATGTGTGCGGGGATGCGTTCGCTCGGGAGCGGCACACGGGACCGGGCCAGGTGTCCCAGATGATTTTT
>WBMY01011356.1:15120-123515 GCA_013397315.1 Donacobius atricapilla
TTTGTTTTTTTTTTTAATGGAGCAGTTGTTTTCAGGGGAGGATTTCTTCTCAGAGTATGCAGTTTTTGTACAATTTTGCCTGAGAAGGCTTCCCCTGCTAAAAGGACAGGAGAATAACTTGGGAAAAGAACACATTCCCTCCTTGGCAGCAGCTCAAAGAAAATAAGGAGGCAGAGTGGGATTTTTTGTAAGAACCATGTATTTATTATAGTTTGTCTATTTTAGATACCATACTGTGAATGACTGTTTGTATGATTTGCCATTGGAGAACCCTCAGAACTCTGCCTCCATTCTTTCTCTGTCTTAGTAAACGTAGCAGTAAATCCTCATCTGCACCAAGTCTCATCTTTTTCTCCTGCCATTTAGACAGGACAGGACCCTAAAACTGCCCACACCAAAATCAATGGAACAGACTCTCTTAACATAAGTTACAAATGGAGCAAAAATTTTAGTCCATTTGCTTTATTAAATTGCCTGTAAGGGTAAAGCAGGGCAGAACTTTCCTCAGCATATCCGAAGAAATGATAGGTCTGTCTTTTTTGGGGGAAGCTGCTTTGACAGGCATATCTTAATAAAACCTGCATAAATCATGATGGGAGGGAAGAAATACCAGATGAGATGTCTGCCAACAAGAGACTCAATTGAAATAATTTGTTTCTCCTTAAAAACTCCTCTTTGTTGCCCCTTGCAATGACAAGAGGATCCATTGCACAGCCTTCATTCACAGGATTAGTCCTGGTGAAATCAATACCATCATTAATGGATTCGGGGCCTGATGCAAGGGGAGTCCTGTGTACTCTGAATGCACTTTGACAGTGAGTGATGGGAGGACGTTTTAGGAGAAGGAGGGATTTTCTACAACTGCTTCTTCATACACTCAGCATTATTCTGACATGGAGCAGCCTGAGAAAGGGGTCACCTCTCCTGTGCTTTTATTTCTTGTCAAACACTGATATGCACAATGCAGTAATGACACTGAAGGATAGGTGGTTGGAAAGGGAAGTGGGGAGGGGTGTAAGTTCCTCTGGCTGGCATTAGAAGGAAAATTGAGGTGCATTTAGACGGGAAGGGTTTTTATTGGTCTCATTCACGGGGCGCACGTGTGACACAGAGCAGCATCTGCTCAATCTATCCGGGATTAGGGTGCTGTGCTGCTTACTCCAGGTGGGGAGGCCGCAAAGGTGTGGGGCAAGGCTTTTCTCATGGCTGCCTGCTAGGGAGGTAGCTTCTGTCCTGTGAGGATGCCAGGGAGGCTCTGTCAAGAGCCTGACTGGAAGTCCTCCTTGTTTCACACTTCCCCTTGCACAGCAGGAGCAGCGCTGCCTGTGGGGGGGATCTTTTCATTGTAGAAAAGTGAGAGGCTGCAGGACTTCCTTCCTGCAGGACAAATAGAACTTGAATGTTCTGGGACTGTGAAAAATACTCTGATTCCTCAGTAGGTGCTTACATGAGACCCCTTCTTGTGGGCTGCCGGAGTTTGTATTAAAGATCAGCGGAGTTCTTAACCCCAATCTGCCAAGGGAGCAGCTTGGAGCATCGGAGCCCGGTGTGTGAACAAAGAGGGACAGGAAACCATATATGCCTAAGAATGAGAGGGCTGAGGGATCATAACTGTCCATCTGCAGGGCTCGTCTGGACTCTCCCGAGTGTGGGAGAAAGCACCAAAAAAGGTAACAGGGCAGAAGGGGGAGTACAGTCCTGGGAGCATTTCCTTGCCTTTGAGAGGAGCTTCATGGGGGAGTTAGCAGGATTGGGCTCCAGGTGTACAAAGCCTGGGGCACGCAGGCCCGTGGCTGCAGAGACTGGGAGCCCGCCTTCAAAGAGACCTTTCATTCTTCAAAAAAATCTCCTCGTAGTAACTAACCCCGGCAGCGTGCAATGAGAAAGTTGCTGCCTTGCTGCGTGTGCAGGGGATGGTTTGCTGGCTTTGTGCAGAGCTGCGGAGTGGTGAAAGGGGTGAGAATGGATTTGGGGGCAGCTATGCTGCAAGGAAGTCCTCCCCCCTCCCATGTGGAGGCACCTCCTCTTGGGGGGCTGTTCTTGCTTTGAAGGTGTAGCTGCTGCTTGTCAAGGATTTGGCTAAGGTTGAAATTTGACTCAGAGGCATTTGAAGGTCACGTTAGATCTGACCTCTCTGGATGAAACACCGAGGTCACAGGACAGTTGAACTACATAACATTTTTTTTTTCCCTTTCCTGATGCTTTTGTACATTCAACCAAGCCCAGCAGGGAAGGACGCTCAGTACTCTGTAATTTGGGATCCCTCCCACCCCCGGGGGAGCTTGCTCCTTCATTTCTTGAAACAGATTTGGTCAACCAAGAAGGTTAGGGAATGTGACACTGCATGTTAGCTGGGTGCTTTACATCCTGCATTGAGGAAGTGCTCCTTTCCATGCATTTTTCCTTTGGAACCACCACCACAAACTGATGTCTTTCCCTCTTCCTGCCCTGTGTGCCTGCCCCTCAAGAGGGGAAATCTCTGTCCATGAAGCATAGGGGCTCCTCCTGATCAGAAAATCTTGTGTACAGCGGTGTTGAAGCCAGAAGAATTTCTTATGGGGACTGTCCTGCTGGCTTGCAGGGAGGGTAAGACCAAATAGGTGAGGAAGCAGGTGAAAGAAGGGGAAAAAAGGCAGCAATATCTTAAGCCCCTGGAGTGATTTCTCCTTTGAATTTTTTCCTGTGGCCATAAATACCTAGTGAGTCACTCAATGACTGTGTGTCTCTATCTCCAAGTGAAGGTTATTCTGTACCTTTCTGTATTTCGCCCTTGGGTCTGCTGGGGCTTAGTTCACTAGAGTTTATACAGAATTTGCAGTAAGTTTAGGCATTCACTAAAACCTGATTTTTGACTGATTTCTCATATCATCTTAGACTTTTTATTCTCGGTGTGTTCACGCAGATATGCATCCGATTTCCAGATTATGGCTATGAAACCACTACAGCCCCAGGAGTGAGGTGAGGGTGGACCAGGCTCAGTGGTGACACTGCTGTCATGTCTAGGGGGCATTTCCCGCGTGCTTGAAAATTGAATTGTTTGTGCTGCAGCTGGACCAGCCTTCCTGTGAAGCTGTTTTGTGTGGGCCAAAAATGCACGAAAGCAGCTTTTGCTTACAGATCCACCAGAGTGTCATAAGCTTGGAAGCAAAACTACTCAGCAAGCTGCTGGACCTTATCTGCTTGTTCAAGTCTCTTGTTGATGAGAGCAGTTGAAATTGTAAACCCCCGGGGCCAGGCCAAGCTGCAGTGGGGAAAATATTAGGGAAAGATTTCAGGCAATGGAAACGTTACATGTTTCCACACCCTCTTGTGTACAGAGCACAAATAAAGAGCATTTTCCCCTGAGACTTGCTGTGGAGGGTGTGAAGCAAACCCACCCATTTGCACATTTTCTGGTTTATGTCCTTAAATGGAAAAAAAAAAAAATATCTTTGGAATTTAGCCTCATAGAAGGGTTATAAATAGATTTGTGGAGATAAAGTTTTGCTGTAAGTGCTCTGGTTTGGGGTCTATTCAGAAGAGTAACTTCGTAGGCCAGCAAATACAACGAGGAAAGGTACTGCCAAATACTTTTAATAAAATAATTTTTCACCTTTAATAAATTGCAAGAAGACCGTGTCACTGCACATACATGCACGTGTGACCTTCCCAGTCTTGCTTCAAACATGTGGAGACCTGAGGGGCATGGAAATTACCGCGTCTCTTCTAAAAGTCAAATAACTTGGGGGTGAGGAAGAACTAGTGTTCACGATTTAAATGGCCAAGGGAGCCTGAACCTGTGACAGCTATGTAAACACGGGGCTGGAGATTTGTTGGCAGCTTGTTTTGTGTCCAAAGGAGCTGCCTCTGCCCAGGGAGAAGCAGAGCAGGGCTGGACAAACCCTGGTTCTCCTGCAGAAGTCAAGGTCCCAGCCTGCAGGCTTGTGCCCATTGGATTCCAGTCATCTTCAAAGGGAGCTCTGCCCAAATGGAGCAGTCTGTGATCAGCCCGTTGTTTCTTTCTTATTTGCAAGGCTTTGATGTTCTCTCTTGTCTTTCTGACTGCCACAGGGCATGTTACTACCCTTTTCCCACTTCATTCTTCTCTTTGACAGCGAGCTCTCTAATGGTGAAACGGCCCTCACTTGATTTTTTTTTTTTCCCCCTCTCTTGAGCCACAACTGTTCACCCTGGTAAAATCTTTCATCCCAGAAGCACAAAGGCACGACCTTTTATAATTCTTCTCTATTTCAGAGGACCTAGCAGTGCTGGAGTGACAGCCCAGACCGTTGCCTCCTACTATCAGCTGCTGCATTGAGGACAATTTCTGCTCACTCTGAGCAGGTTCAGCTGCAGAAGGAGGCAAAGGATTTTATCTGCATCTTCCTAATGACCTCGTGATAACCTCATTTCTCTCAGCAATTTCAGCAGTCAGTGAGCTGGGGAGAATTTGGCTTTGCTCTGGCCTTGTTAAAAATTTGGAAAAGGCTTGGAAAAAAGATTCCAAGGGCTTGGCTACAATGTGTGGAAATAGGAGTGAGTTGGAGAAGAGTTCGGTCAGCTCTCATTTACCTGCATGGCTTAACCTGCCGCTGCTGCAGGATGCCTCTCTCTAGTCAGCATCACTTTGGAGAGCTGCGGAGAGGAGAGAGGCTCTGCTGCTTGCTTTGGCTTTGGGAGCAGCACATCCCCATGTGCAGAGCCACACCCCTGCTAGGAAAATGGGGAGTTTCCTTCAGATGTCGGATAAGCCACAGCTGTTGCTTTGCCACTTCAAACAGAACTCGGATTATAGAGACTGAAGTGCAGCATTTTAATTGCTGTAAATATGGACAAGAGCGTTTAGGCAGTCCAGATGATACAGAGCCAAGCATTTCTGTGGCTAATGTATATTATACTGACAAAAGCAGGCCAGCTGAGAATTTCCCTGCTGCTGTCCCAGTCATTGAAAACACCACTAATCTCTTTTCTGCTGCGTTGGTGAAAATGAGGGAGAGCCTGGGCATTAGCTGGCCTGCAACTGGACTTCATTTCAGTAGCTGTACTGGGACACATTTAGTGATGGAAATGATATGGAGGGGTTTTTTTTAAATAACATTGGATCTGGTCTGTTTGATTTCCTTGAGTTAGAGGCATTCAGAATTCCCTGTGAGCTGCTTGCTATCACAAAACTGGCCCTTTTTGTTTGATTTTCTACACATCCCCTGAAGGACAATGACAGCAGGAAACTGGGTCAAAATCCCAGTAATGAGCGTTCACTGGGAAATGATATTTTGTACAAGAGAGGGCACTGCAAACCCAGAAAGCCAGGAAAATTCCATTGCTCCTCGCTCCCTGGTGATTAAAAGGCCCTGCCATGTATGGGAAAGGTCTGAGCTTCATTCACTCCAACCACAATAGTAAATGGCTTATTCACTGGACACAGTATGCAATCAAGGAGCATATTGAAAATAAAAAGGAAAAGCAGAAACTTCTGTGCACAGTCTGCTTGCAGTTTTCTCTGCTGTGTGTTATTAGGGGCTCTGTGAGCAGCTTTTTTTCCTTGTTCCTTTATTCAGATCCTTGTAAACTTCAGTCAGTTTTGTTTGCCACTTAACCCTCCTCCCAAAACCAGACGCACCAGCCTATTTCCTCTCCTCCCCCCTATATAACCCAAACAAGAAAAGAACATTTCCTTTACCAGTGCATATGTAAACATAGTTCCTTGGCCTTCAGTGCATCTAGTGTGCATTTATATGACTAAAAACTGGGATTAGTGGACAGAATCTCATTCTCACCAGGTATAAAGCAGTAACTTTAAGAAAGACTTAAGTGATTAAATGCCAGTGTTCCAGGGTTAGCGATGGGACCACAGGAGTGAAACAAATATGTGTGTATATAAATAAGGATGAGTTTTGGGGGGAGGAAGGGGAGCCAAGTGCTTTGGATGGGAGCTGCAGGAGGGGTCTCCACGCAGCTCTCAGGGATTTTCTTTCCACCACATCAGTTTCTAGGCAGTGAAACCCCACAAAGGCAACACTGAGATGTGGGGCACAGTTGTGTTTACATTCTTGCTTTTCAGTTTATTTTGTTTGGGGATTGGTACCCTCTGCCATCAGATTCGTGGGGATGAAGTAGTTGGTGTAGCTGGATTTTATTTCACATGGAGAAAGACAGTTTAAGTGCAATAATGGAGTGGTAAGGTCTACTTTGCTTGATGGAGATTTTCTGGAGTTTTTGTTGTTCGTTTTTGCATTCAGTACCTTAGAAATACTTTGTTTGTGTCATATTGGTAAGTTTGGAGATTCTCTGATACCTCCTGCACGACTTTGCTGGAAACCCACACATTTGTGGCCAGGAGGGCTGATGGATCAGTTGGATTTCCCAGACTACGCCTCATTCCACACCACCCTCGTGTTTTGAGGCCACGGGTGTTACAGTCAGCCGCAGGACAGGTTGCCTGGATTATGAAACCAGCAAATACTTTTCATCTGTGGCCAGCAGTACGTCTGAGGAGGTGGCATTTGACCATTATCACAAAGTCATGCTAAGACATGCCCACTGAGGAGCTCTAAGGTGGCCAAAAGAAGCGTTGGTCAAGTTGTGACGGTTGGGAAATGCGATAGTAGGGCAGGAATAATTCTGTTTTCCAGCTCCTAGAAGGATCAGGGGTAGCCAACTTGGAGACCAAAATAACTACTTATCTAATCTCATTCATATTTTTTCATTCAGGATTTGGATCATGAGAAGCTCTGCATTCTATCAGCTTTTTAAATGGCATCTGGAGCCTTTGGAAAAAGTCCTTGAGTAATAATCACATTGAATGCAATAAGTATTATTGCATGGTCAAAAATGCTTTTCATTTCTTCTATTTTTACCATCTCCATGATTCCAAAGGGAGACAGGAGACTGCTTTGTTTTGCTTTTACCTCTTAAAAGAGGAAAGTGTAAACGATGTGTGTTTTGGAGTAATTTTTCCTTCGGTTTTCCCCTCCCCTAACTGATTTGTGACCCAGCTCCGTGTTCGTGCAATCTCATTCTGGCTGCTTGTAGAGAAGCTTTGCAGGAGCTGATGGTGTTGAACTCTGCTGCTCTACCTGTCCCCACGGTCAGTAAAGATTTTTATTGCTTCACTTGTCAAACCAACAACCGCATCTGCTGTAGGGACCCAACTGCTTTTCCAAAACAGGCAGTTTTTGTTTTTGGTTTTTTTCCCCCTCTCTGCTCACTATCATCTGTAAATAGATGTGAGCTGCTTTCATAGAGTCAGTGAATAGCAAACTTGATATTAACAAGTGGAGAGGGAGTAATGGTGTGTTTGCCTTGTGTGTCAGAGTATCTGATAAAGATCAGCTCATCTGAGTGAAAAATGAAAGGAATTTACTGTATGTGTAGGAAATATGTTTTGTTATTAATGAACTGATTGAAGTGGTGACAGGCTACGAATCTGACTTATATGACAAAATACAGTTATACACTTCTGAAAGCCTGGAGACTGGTGTGATGAACTGGAAAAAACATTATTATCTGAGCACGTTATTTCTGTCTCTCCTGTGACCCTCCAAGGCGGTGGAAAGTCTCTGATGGAAAGGCTGTTGGCATTAGCAGGCACAGAACTGGTTTCATTGGTCCTGCTTCCATGCTTACAGATCTCTGAGCTGAACTTAAATAGGTACACTCAGTGTTTCCCAATTTAGAATTAAATACCAGAAGCTATAGGTGTAAAAAAAAAAAAAACCATAACCAACACCAGTCTCCCCGCAGAAAACCAAAAATCTGGGAAAGCCATATATAGGTCATCTTATTCCTATCCTGTAGGCAGTGTAGGATAATTCCCAAAAGTACATTCACACATGTTTTGTCCATAAACACCTCTGTTTATTAACAAAATACAATAAACTGTCATTTTTTTTCCAGTGAGGACTGGGACAGCTTGCTGCACTTTCTAGATTTTAGCAAGGGGGAAATAGCTATCATTCTGAAATGTGTTTCTTGGCCCATGGATATTGCTCATGTGAATTCAAGCAAAAAAAAAAAAAAAACCAAAACCCTAATGAATGGAAACTTGTAGAAGAGTTACCAGCAGCTGGTTTTATTATGGACCATGGCTCTGACATGATCTCACACACGTTTAAGACAAGTGTTACCTCACTGGCTTCAATGGAAATGTGAGGGAGTAAATGAAGCCAGAATCAGACAGAGACCTGGGGAGACTCTCTGGGAGAGGGTTTCAGTCTGGGAAATGTGCTTTGCGTACGTTTAAAATATATGGGCATATCTGCACGCTGCAGTAAATGTGTCAGGCCACCTGAGAGAATGAGGCCGAATTCTGCTTTGAGTAGCACCTGTGTAAATCCAAAAGGGACTGACTGCAGGAAAAATGTGCCAGGGAGGACCAAAGAAGTATCTAATTTTCTTTGAGTGCTAGAGTGCGTTTTTCTTATTGGATTTCTCAAGTTTCCTTGATTAGATGGCTGGAAAATATGGCGAAATTAGACTGTTCTCAGGGAGCTTCATGTTTTTGGCTCCTTGTTCTCAACCATGTCAAATGAAGTTGGGTTGATTGTGAAACCAGTTCAGACAAAAGCACCACATGTACAACTGTTCTGCCTTGAAAAGAAGGAAACAGTGAAATAAGAGCGGTGTATTTCTTGAGACGGCTCTTCAAAAATGTGTAGTATTACATCTTCTTTCAAGCTCAGCCTTCAGCTCAGCTAGATCTAGCAAAATTGGAGAAAGGTGGCTGTGCTGTATTGGAAATGTAGCCATGGTCTCAAAAAAGCAGAAGAGCTTTAAAACTTCTTCAGGCCCAGCAGAGGCGTTGGTTAAGAGGGATATTTCGGTGCTACAGCAACGCTGCAGCTGTGAGATGGGCTTGGCTGGTTTTCTGGGTGTGAGGAGATGCAGCTGAAGATGTGACAGGTACTGCTCAAGAGTGACTAAAGGGCACAGGAGAGGGAGTTGCTGTCTAGGTTTGTTGCTCTCCTTATGTTTTGGTGTACAGCAGTACCTGAGGTACGGGCACACCTGGAACAAGAGCCTGCAGCCTCTGTGAGCTTCGAGATCTTGCGTTTCAGGTGCAGAGTTTAACCTGGCTCCCTTGATTTTAGCAGCATTTCCCACCGGTGTGGACACAGCTTTCAGACGCTTTTTGCATCACTGAGTGTTTGAAACAGTGATGTTTAGAGGTGTGTGGCTGTAAAGTTTCCTTGTAACGTGGTTTGCAGCTGACGCTGCGCGCTCCCGGTGGTGGAGGGAAAATGTTTGAAGACTATGGAATTCAGCAGTGTTAACTTTCATTTTTACTGTCCTTGAGGACTTGAAGGAAAGCAGAATGATGGTAATTAAGGTTGATCTGTAGCCCGAAATTGAGGGGGGGAAGGCAATAAAGTATGGGGAATGTTTTAAATGGCCCTATCTGCTTATTTCAAGTGAGCTCTTAGGGAGTGGGGTTACAAGCCTCTTCTCAGCCTATTACAGGTTTCTAAGTGCTCACTGTCTGAGCCAAAGCTAATTATATTGTCCACAGAAAAAGCACAGCAGAAGCTGGTGTCCCTGTGGTTCATACAACTGCTAATTATTTCCAGTGGTGATGCAGAAATTCGTTCTTACCTAATTGGTCTGAGATCACCAACTCGTTTCACGTAGATGCTGTTCTGCAGTCGGGCAGAAATGGCTTCTGCCAGATCCACAGTGGTTGGCATGAAGTAGAGGGCCTTATTGCTGAAAGCATTCGAGGTGAGATTTTTTTTTAGTTCTCCCTAGAACTTCTCCCTGAGGAAATTACATGCTACTGGGAGAGAAACTCCAGTGGGAGAGCTCATTCTTGAATGCGGCACAGAAATCCTTTTCTCCTGCTTGCTTCCAGCGTTGTTCTGTCCTAAAAACCACCCCATATTTCTATTTTAATATTGTCTTGAGTTGAGCAGTGCTTACCAAATTCAGGCTGCCTTGTATGTGCTGAACAACACTGTGCATGTTTTAGGTCCCTTTTCTGAGACAAAAATGGTCAGGATGATGTAGGAAGTCAGTGAGAGAGAGGGTCAGAGGTTGGGACTTCTGCCTCCAACAGCAAGACACAGGTCTATAACATGCTGTCATCCCAGGGAAAAATATTCATAGGTGTCTTGGTTTTGGCCAGGACAGCATTAATTTTTTGCAGCAGCTCAGGGGTGCTGGTGTAGGAGAGGCTGGACATGACCTGGCTGCAGAACTCGCAGCCCAGAAAGCCGGATGTGTCCTGGGCTGCATCCAGGGCATCGTGGGCAGCAGGGGAAGGTCACAATTCTGCCTCTCCGCTCTGGGGGGACCCCAGCCATGAGTGCTGCATCCAGCACAAAAGGGACATCAGCCTGTTGGAGGGAATCCAGAGGAGGTCACCAAGTTGATCTCAGAGGGTTGGAGCACCTCTCCCGTGTCAGAAGGCTGAGAGAATTGAGTTTGTTCAGCCTGGAGAGAAGAGGAGGCCTGAGAGTAACCTGGGCTTCAGTGCTGGAATGCAGCGTGGGCTGGAGAGACCACGCAGATGGTGCTGCATCCATTTCTGCCGCTCCCAGAAGCGATGCAAGGCTTGAAGCAAGTGTGTCAGAAATGAACAGCTGGAATTTTATGCTGGGACACGTCTGTGGCAGCAAGACAGGAGGGTGCATGGGGACAGCTGCTTCTGGTACCACTTTGGTGCTGCTTGCTGCACAAAGGAGCACAAAAGTGTCTCTCTGAAGTACCAGAAAGAAAATCTTTATGTACTGCATGCGACTTTGCATTTATACAGGTGCAATTGGCTTCAACTGAAGGGCCATTCTGATGAGATAGAATGTCTCATTTATATCTTGGCTATAAATTACATTTTGACATTTACACGAGTAGTAGAAAACAAACACACTCCCCCTTGTGTTGGTGTTCCTGCGTGCGTGAAAGATGACCTGTCCTCCTTCCCCACATGCATTTTCTGTATGGACATAATGCCCCTATTCAGCATTCATAAAGACACTAGTGGCTACCCAGCTTGGCTGCTTGATGAGGAGAGGCATTTGCAGAATTCCACCCAGCTGAAATCACCAATTCTGCAAACGGAATTTGTTTATACATTTTTCCTTCATTAAAAAAATGCAATTAGTGGTTTACAGTGTTTATATGGATAGCACCAGCTGAATCTTTTTCCAGTCCATTGCATGCTATTTTAATGTGACCTACAATAAGCATTGTGCGAAAAAATTCTGACTGGGATGTTTAATTTTAAGTTAAAATCCCACTGTAAGTAAGAAGCTTTGTCAAGCTGAGTTCACCTCCTTAGGTGATATCAGAAACAGTTTTATTTTTATTTTTTTCTTCCCCACAGGATAGAAACAAAGGAGACTGAATAGAAGTAAGCTGCTATCCTGCAACTTTAAAGGATTAGATCTTGAACTGTTGCATTATGTCGAAGAGTTAAGTCAATTCACCACCCAATTTTCACCTTTTCAATTGAGCAATCCCTAAAATCTCTTTTGGGGAGCCAGCTATGCTCACATCCAATTTCTCCCTATCAGGGCAAGGGTGCCAGGTCACAACTCTGGGGTGTGCCAGCCATCCTGAGAGGGCGCAGTGTCAAACATCATGTTTTGTATGAGACTGAGTGACAGGGCAGTCCCAGACTGCTTCCTCGTTTGCCTGATTGCTTTGGTTTGGATGTCTTTTGCTTCACTTTAGTAATCACATGCTACTTCTGGTTAATAGCACAGCATTACAAAGCTTGCGGACAATTTTATTGAAGTAGCTTTTAGGCGATTACCTTGTAGCATTATACTGCTTATTGCGTTGAAACCTGAGCAATCTACATTCAGGTTTACCTCTGGGGAAGTTAATTTCCAACTATTTGTCATTCTACAGAATATATCTCCAAGTGGTGCAAAACCCCCAATTGTTTCCCCTCTCCCTTAAGACTGAGAAAAGCTTCTGTGTTCGCTAGAGTACTAAGTAAAGGGTTCTAGAGAAAAATGCCTGCTTTGAAAATCCCCAGCACATTATTCAGAGATGGCCCTTACAAACTGTGGAATACCCCTAGAGGTGTCCACGTCAGAAGTTGTAGGCACTCTCCCCTTTTTTCTCTGTGGCATGGTATTTCTAGCAGCTTTTGAAAGTAATCGTTTCCTCTTTTGGGTTGTCCCACGAAACAATATAATCCGGAATCCCCCACAACAAGTGCTTTTAGGAACTTTTAATTGTCATTATTTGGATTGGGAGTTACTCTCCTATACAAGAGCAACTCTGGCTGCTGTGGGGATTTTTGTCAGTTTTGCCTGTTCTATATTATTTTAGCATTTTTTTCTCCTACTGATAGCTGATGCAGACTGCCCAAAGAAACCCATGCCTGCCCTTGACTTGTACCCATCTGAAACCACTCCGTGGCTTCACATTTCCTGGCTTGCAGTCGTGCTTGCTGAGGGGAGTGGGACATGAAATGTCATTTTGAATTCTGTTTTGCCTTCAAACAGCTCAGTCACTGCTCCGTGGCCAGAAGTACCAGATTTTGTTAGGACCCTCACCTGTTGACGTCAACCTCAGAATACATTTATGTAGATTGAGAAAAACTTCATTTGACAGAGCTTGAAGATTTAAACATTTAGGTAATGGCTGTGTAATTATTGCAGCCTTGGTGATGTGACAGGGAAAAAGAGAAAAGGGTGTGTAAGTTACTTTGAGCCATCAGATAAGGAATATAGATCCTGCAGTACATGCTAGCTGCAGTATTTCAGTTCCTAGAATGTGTGTATGGTTAGCAGCTTTAGGCACTTGGTGCTGTCTTTGATTATAACAGTGCTGAACTTTAGCTGCAAAACTGAAACTTCTGATTTTCTAGTACATCAGTAACTGAAACCTAAACCCATGTAATCTGTAAAAACAAATGTAATTACTTTAGCAAATGTGTTACAGCTGGCCAGGTTTAACTTTAAGGTGCCTGTTTCTTTCTAGTGTCAGAAGAGAGGTGATGGCTTGAGCTGTGCTTTGCAGGCAGAACGGAGGAGAAAAAAATATTGCTTTGCATTCTTCTGCGTGTACATTAAAGTGGATTAAACAGAGTTGCAGATCTGACCTCTGACACTTCTTCCCACTATTTTCTTCTGTTTAAAACATCTTGGTGAGGGTAGCTTTTTTTTTTCATTCCAAAGTCTCTGGTAAAACTGTAGTTAAGAGGGCAGCTTCAAAATTGAACACTTGATAAAATCTTCAGGAGCACCAGAGGCATCTGAAGCTGTGACTGATCTTTCAAGGTGACAGTCTGCTGGAGCAGGAGATGAGACTCTCTCGCACTCCATCACTGGTGCTGCTTTGGTTTTGCTTGAGCAGGATTTTTTCCCCCTTTTTTTTTTCTTGGTTACTTATCCAGCAAACACATTGGAGATTTCTGCAGCAGCACAGCTCTTCAGCGTTGGTCAGTGATTGCTGTGCTGAAAATAAGATCTCTGGTCAAGGCACAAAGCACTGCTTGCACTGGTGTGGGGCTCTTCATTATTCTCCAGACTTGGGCGTCACTTCCTGTTGTGGGTAGGACCTTATTAATCTGCTGCAATGTCATATTGTTTCCTGACCTTTTGGAAATTTCAACAGCTATTTTTTCGCAGGAATGCTGTGGTTTGAAGCTTAATTAGGGTCTAGGAAGAGTTTAGAGGTCCCTTAATGCCAGGTGTCCTGGAAGTGATAGGTGCATTGTGATGTTATTAACTGAAGTGATGCCTACCAAGAACTAGTGGTAGATAAAGCTGTCATCAGCTGCGGAGCTTTTCTGTCCCTCCTCTTTGATCTTGCAGGTTTCTAGTTCTTCCACTTGAGCAGTTTTAAATTCCTCCTCACAAAGGATGCCTGCTTGAAGTAATGTGCACCAACTGATTTTTTGGATCACTAATTCAAACAACTGGAGCAAATTATTAGGTTTACAATTTCAGTCTCAATTTAGGGCGTTGGGGTTTTTAGATTTGCTTTCTGGGAGGCTTAACATTTAAGAACAACTGTCTTGAGTAGCCAGGGTATGTTACAGGACAAGAGTTCCTGTGGGATCTTCCTGAGAGGTGGCCTCATTCTTGTCCTCACATTTTCTGGGCTTTCCAAGACTCATTTTTCTCCTGTGAGATGTGACTGGGAGTGTTTTTGTGGTGTCAGTAACAAATCTGTATCTTGATCTCAACCATCCTGGACCTCGTGCAGCATCTGGAAAGAAAAACAGCAGCCAAGAACTAAACTTTGTGGGGTTTTTGTTTTGGGTTGCCCTTTTTTTAAGAAGCAAAGTTGTAGTTCCTGAATGACCTGCAGACATTATGTGGGCAAAATTCCTGCTCTGAATGGCTCCCCTGCTTTGTGTATGTCCCAAGCAACTTGTAGCTGGGATTTGTTTTGTTTGTTTGCAAAAGAAAATTAATATATCATGATGGGCAAGGCATGGCACATAAGTCAAATTACACAAACAACTGGGGATTTTAGTGTTCTCATATCTGTCCATGGGTAATATTTAGAAAACGAAGTAATTTAAAAACCTTAAAGAATTTTGGCTGCCTTTCAGAAATGGTAGAGCTAAGTCAATAAAATGCTCAGTAGAGATTGTATGTCCCCAAACATATTTTATCTTGACAGCCCATACACTATTGAGAGCTGCAGCCATGACTGGAAGCCAAGTTGGGGAAAGAACAGTTGTGTTACAGGGCTGCATTTGATGGGAGTCTGAGGAGGGGAAGGGAGAGAATTGTGTGTGCTCTGAGAACACCAAATGCAGACAGCTTCCCCGAGCTCAACTCCTGGGTTCTATAAACCGCTGTAGCATCAGCAGGCCTTTACTGATTTACATCTCATGGGCATCTGTTTTGGTTTTTATTTTACACAAACCTAATTTCTCTGGATGCATGAAAGCATGGGGTTTTAATAGAAGTTATATTGATGGGGCAGTAGCTTGGGAGTCTGTGTATTAAAGTTTGTAGTCAGCATCACTGACTTAAAAAAAAAATTAAAATAAGTAAAAGGGGGCAAGTGTGGTAATATCTTAACCTCCGTGACCTGGATCAAATCGATCCATGATTTCTCTGCACTGATGTGGCTCCACTGAAGCTTGCTTTTATGCCAGTGTGTGACTGAAATAGACTTTCTGGGTGGGGGACTGGAAATGATGAGTAAGGTGACATTAGAACAGGTACTTTATTACCCTTCGGGTCCTCCGGTGGGAAAAGAACATGAAAAATACATTCAGGTAGCAAGGAGGAGAAAATCTGTCCCCGTGATATCTGTTGAAGGGAGCTGAGTAGATCCAGTCTCACTATTGCAGGATTGCAACTCCGGATTTATGGAGACAGAAGAGCGGTGCTGTGGAGCAGTAAAGGGCTTTATCTGTGTTTTAGTCAGCCTGTACGTGGGTAACGTGGAGTCCTGCTCTGTTACCCCAGCGAGAGGCTGAGGTCTGACACGGGTGTTTGTTCATCTCTATTTAGGAATTCACTTTCTGGGTACTGAAGGAAACTTATATTCAGGCAGTGCAGAACGGGCATGGGCTGCAACAGCTGCTCTCCAGGGCAGGGAGGAGCAGCTTTGAAGTGAACTGGGGTGGTACTTTTGGCCTGCTTAATCAGCAGAAGTTGGGATGGTTTGGGGTTAAAGTCGTGAAAGAATTATAGAGGATTTAAATTTGCTTCTCAGTCATCCTGTTATGAGCATTGGCAAGGCTTTTAAGAAGGGTGGTTAGAAAGTCTAATTTTGAGAGTCTGTTCTCCTGAAACCTTTGCTTTGGGGAATCTTTAGTATGATGTAGATGCTGTAGGAGGACACAGTGGATTATTGGTGGTTGCTGACTTCCCCTTTTGCCTGTCCCCTCAGAAACCTGACTTCTAAAAGACCCCAAACACTCTTCAAGTTAGGAGGACCTACGATAGAAATGTTTTTCAGGCTGAGTCTCTTAAAAATAGGTATGACCATAGTCACACAGCCGTATGCACTGCCTAATAGGGCTATGTGGTGTGTTAAGAAGTTAAACAAATGATATTTAGACTTGCAGGTATTTAATTGTTTTTCTTTCATGGAAACATCTTGAGAAGATGCTTTGTGTTGCTTCTATTAAAATAGATATTTTGGACTGTTACACTTCAATTGATTAAAAAAAACAAAACGAAACACAAAAACTTGGAGGGATGTTTATATTTTTCCTCCTTAGATGCTCTGTCCTTGAGTCAATGGACCAGTGGCTTGAAGCTGATAAGGGATGCAGTTCCAAATGCGGCGTGGAGGCAGCTGGGAATTAAAATCCTGAGAGGACCACCCTTCCCCTTGGCTGTGTGGTGGCCTGATAGGTTTCCTCTGTCCCTGGAAGTCTTTCTTGATCCACCTAGGTATTGTCAGATAATTTTACTGGGGAGGCTGAGGTTGATGCTGTTCGCACACAGAGTGACATTGACCACCGTGGAACTATATCTCTTATCCCAGAGGAGAAAGATACTCCCATGGGAAATGTATTGGAATTAAACGCCACACATGCCTCCATTCATTACCTCCAGGGTGGGAGGCATGGAAAGCTAGTGGTGAAATGACTCACAGGGAGGATTTACCAGGGTGTCAGGGGGAGCTTTCTCAGCCCCCCTGGGCTCAGGCAGTGCTGCATGGCGTGGTGTGCCCCTCTCTGCCATGAGGTCAGTACCAGACAACATTTTCTTTCTCCTTTTTATCTCTGCACAGTGAGGGTGAATCTGTGCTGGAGCCATTTCACAAGGACAGAAGCAATTGTCTTGTACTCTATTGTATTGACTTCAGCTGAAGCAGGAGCAAATCCTGAAGGCCCAGGAGTAGCAATAGGGAAGTGCAGCATGTCAGTAATGTGGAAGCTATGTATTTTTTAATTTTTTTTCCTCTTTATGGAGAGGTCCTACATTTGAATCAAGAGTTCTCACTAGCCAAAGAATCTACTGAATTTTTTTGTCTTCTGAGGACTCTTATCTTGAAACAGATCAAGACTTGGGTAAATAAAAGATACTAAAACATACCAGCAGCTTAGATACTTAATTAGATACTCATTTTGAATTAAGTTCCTTACCTTTACTTGATGACTCAATTTTAGAGAGGTACCTGGTAAATGAGAGTTCATAACTGGAAGTTCTGGGCACTGAAAGGCGCAGTGTGATGCAGAATTGTAAGGTCAGATCCAGCTGAAGTCAGAAATTACTGGTAGTTGTTGCTGTCTGACAGCTTCACAGTGATTTAAGGCCCCCAAAGCAATATATTCCAGCACTGTTCAGGAAATGCTCTTCAGTTCTGAAGACATATTTTTCCACTACACCTGTGTATAGTCATTCTGATCTTCAGTAGATTATTGCTCAGGACTTAGTGGTGTCTTTAGGGAAGCACAATGAAATCTGTGTTGCTTAGTGTCTGCTGTAACTTGTCCTACATAGAGTATTTCATATCCAGCATCTTTCATCAGCCCTGGATCCACTCGGTTTGTCATGCTGCAGAAACCTCTCACGTCTGTGTTCAGTGTTTGCAACATCCTGCTGGAAGAGTGAAACCTGTAGTGCTGTGAAACAGTGACATAAACTCCACAGGTCCCCCAGAGAGAAAAGAGTTTATTATAATGCATATACTGAGACATGACTGTGGTTGTACAGGACTTGTCTGGCTTCTTTACCTTTGAACCAACTTGCTGTTTCTTGTTTTCATGGTGCCACTTGGAATAATTCCTCTAAATGCTGACCCTTCCATTGCTGGGCAAATTTTGCACTTGGCTAAAAATACTCAGGTAGTGTCTGAGGCTTTCATTCCTTCAGATGTTTCTTCTCCCTAGGTGTTGAGAAATCACACAATGTTGGCTGGCAGGGTAAAGAAAATGTAAAACAAAAATGAATGATAGGTGATTGGAACAGATTTTTAAATGTGAAAGAGTCACTATGAGCCTACTGAGATTAATACTGTTATTCCTGAAAGCACCACTAAAAGCATGGACCAGTTTAAGTGAAGTGGCATTTTGGAAGTGAAGTCAGGGTTTTTCAGGGATCACACTTCAGCAGAATCAGACATTCTTTTTTTAGCTTTCATTGGTAGGAATCCAGTTGCATGCTTTAAGGCTCAGTTTACTCTGGCTGCAGCTAAATAAGTAAAGACAGAATATTGGTCCAGATGTGCATGCTTAAATCACCAACCCATGTCTTAATTTCTCTTCCTTCAGATTCTCCTTCCTTTGATATCTGGTCACCTAGGAATTTTTCTCAATGCTGTGATCTGGAATAATTCCTTAAAACTGCTGATTTTAAAATGAACAACTTTAGATTGCCTATTTACTGCTGTCCTTCCTATGCCTTTTTAGGTTTTCAATTCTTTCTGCAATGATTCTCTGCTACTGTCAAGCCTAGGGGCAGTAACAAAAAGAAGCCTCTAGGCTTGTACTCAGCTCCTGGTTGTCCCCATATCCTCTGATTTCTATCATGGCAAAACATGCTAATGGTGAGCTACCCCAGTACTTGGCATGATGGTTCATCTTACGTTTCTTGAAAAAGATCATTTATTGGAAGCTGGCTTGTTAGAAGTACTGGACGAGCTGTGTTGAAATGAAATTAATTTGCTTTCTAGGAGAAACATCCCAAACAGAAGCTTTTATCAGACTTTTCTCCTGCCCGGACAGAGCCCAGCTGTTAGGATGTGGGAAGGGATGAGTGCGGGCTTCACACTGGCACAAAGGTTGGCCTTTTTGTGCAGGCTGTTGGTTGGGCTGCTCATTTATAACCACTGTAGTTGTTTGTGTGATCAAGGGAAAAACTGCCAGGGTCACAGCTAAGGAAATCTTGTTCCATTGGTGCAAAGCATCATCAGGTGTCACGAGGTAGATTAGCAAAAATAAATTTGCGGAGTTTTCCAGCCGTACAGCCCTGGACTGTTATTGTAAAATGAGTAAAGATACTCAAGATACGCATTCCTTTGAGTTTTCTTTCCAAATCTGAAAAAAACAAAATTGCCTATCTAAAGCCTCTTTAATGGAAAATGATTCCCAAGGGGTTAGAAGGCTTCTGTTTTTTTTTCCAGTAACTAAAAAAGTTAGTGCTGAAACAGGAAGTGCATATAAACATCTACCCAGCAAACACCACACATTTATATAGTGGAGAGTTTAGAGGTTAAGAGTGTCCAGTTGGTACTAGGAATGCTCCAAATTTTCCAGGCTTCCAGTTTCATTGTTGTGCTTGAAACCTTAGGGAGAAATAGAAGTACTTATCAAACATTTGCATTTATTCACATTCTTGCAAATTACATGCGAGGATGATATTTTTGAGATTCCTTGAACTTACTCAGCGGTTGTGGAAATTCTATGGTCTGCCCTGTCCCATACCTAAAAACTTTGCTGTTTGTCTAGCTGTTGCTTTTCAAATTTGCAAAACAATTAATTGGAAAAAGAAGAAAAATTAACACTCTGTAATAAGGAGAGAAAAAGAAAAAAATCTCCTTACCCATGTCCCCTACTGAAAAAGGTTTTTTACAGAGCAAGGGTGGTGGGAGAAGCAGGGCCTGGAAGCTTTGCACATAAAAATCAATGGTGGGATAATTTCCAAGGTCAACAGACTATTCTGTGGCTGGACTGCTGTACCCTGTAACTCCCATAAACATGCCTTTCCGAGGTGAAAAGTACCCCAGCTGCTCTGGGATGATCCAAGAGGAGTGGGGCAGCTCTGTCAGGAGTTCTGCTTGGCAATCCTCGAGCAGAATTCCCACGTGGTTTTGGGAAACGTGTGTCAGGCATGCTGGGCTCTTTGAACAGTTGTTATTACAGAGCTCCAGAGCTGGAAAACTCAGGGGGAAAAAAAATAATGAAGTGAGGAGCAGGAGTTACTGCTGGGTGATACTGCAGCTGCTACTACTTTAGAATTCAGATAAAAAGCAGAGATGATACCAGGATCAGGAGGGTGGGGGGATAGTGAGCAGGGATGAAGATGAGGCAGCTGTGGAGTGCAGTCTGTATCATTCAATAAAGTGACTCTGTTCAAAAAAATTGTTGTACTGCAGCCAAACCCAAAATCAGATATTAAGGAACAAGAGAAATGGAATGAGGGACTGTATCTTCTGTGTATGAACAATATAGAAGACTCTATTAAAAATCAAATCTTGGTACCTCCTCGGGGACAGATATTGGCTACTAACAGGCTCTGTGATTCTAGCAGAGAAAATCCTGTGGCATAGTTGGAATCTGAAACCAGACAAGTAAATTAGAGACAGATTTTTGTGCTCAGGGCGGTGAACTGCTGGGAGAACAATGTTTCGTTGGTTCTTCTCTTGGTGGTGGTAAGAAAATGTGACATCTGCCTTGTGTCATAGAGCCCACAGTTTTGTGTTTTGCTTTTTTTTTTTTTTTAACTTATTTCTTTTATTTCAGAAGTCCCCGTGAATTCTACCTAAAAACTGCTTTGGGGACTATGTGTGCACAGGATCATAGGTCCTGCTGGACAAAGTTTGAACCTTTCTGATCATCCTTGAAGTGCAAATGTATTGCAGCAGGAGTATTGAGCTTGTTTAATTAAAACCCCACCAGGAATAACTTGTTACAGTGGTTAATAAACCATTCCATGAAGCCTGTCTGGAGCTGTCACAGAAAAGTGATCCAGAGATGTCTGGGAAGTCAAGAAACACAAAATAAAATGGTTCAAAATGAGTTCCTGCAGACCGAGCATGAAGGCTGTTGTTGGACTATTGCAGAATGGCTTTTGAGGTTCCATTGAGGAACCAGAAACTGGGGGAACCAGCAAGGCACACGCTCTGGAGGCTCTTCTGGATGGGTTCCTTCAGGAGAGACCTTCAGGCTGGAATTTCTTGTAGATTTAACTTCACATTAATGACTCACATCCACTGGAGAAAAGTGGGCTGGTGTGAATGAGATGTATTGCTCTGCTGCATCTCCAGAGAGAGAGATGTTCTGATAACTAATCACGACAGAGACACTAAATGTGTCAGTAGGCAGTGGGCACCTCAGTGACGTACCAGAACAATAAAATGTTATTTAATGCTTTCTTCTTTATATTGCTTATGCAGAATGGCATGAATTTACTTTGAGCTGTCTGTGCCTTCCGTGTTAGTTTTGTTTTCTAAGCTTTAGGAATAAAGAAATAAAGAATAAAGACATGCTATAATCCACTAGGTATTTATCAACAATCAAACTATGACAGCTGCTCAACAGTTTTATAGGACAATGTGAGCCTGACTTAGGAAAGAAAGCCCCATTCCTTTTACAATGTTTACATGCTTACTTTTCTGCAGAAGCCAGGGCAGATGAGTTTTTTAGTATTTTTTTTTCATGTGTGATAAGGTCAGAAAAGGGGTGTGGTTGGGAAAGAAGACTAATTCTGCTGTGGCATTTATAAACCCAAGTGACTAGGAAGGCTGCAAGTAAAGCAGATATTACAAAGAATCATGTGAATTTTGTGAGTTCTGTGGTTTAGAGTCTTTTATTATTATTTTTGTTTTGTTTTTTTTTTTTCAGGTTTGGGTTAATACTCTTGAGGAGAACCAAGAGAAAGAATTATGAGAAGTGACAGTAGAATTTAGCAAGAGGCTTGAAATTGGGAGGAAATGTGAGGGAAAGAAGCGAAGATTGCGTTGGATCTGCAAGTTTGAGATAAGAGAGGGCAGAGCTGTCAGGAGTGATAGGACAGACAGAAACAAGGAAGAATGGTGCAGGTTTTTGAAGAACCAGTCTGAAATAATACTGTGAAAAAGAGGGTAGGAAGGGATGAGCAGAAGGTTTATAGGTTAATTATTTATAGATTTATTGAAACTGAAATCAGAAATACCAGCTCTGGGCACTGCTGGAGGTGCTAAACTGTTTATTGCAGGTTTTGAAGGCTGTTGCATTTCCGTTTAGCTGTGATGTTATTCAGTATATTTTAGACTAGTAGTGGCAATTTTGTTAATTGTGGCACTGCTCCATCTGGTGGAAAACAATTTTTTCCTGTTTAGCATGGACACTTCTTACATCTGATGGTAAAAAGTGATTGGAAAATCCCACCCCATGTATTTCAACGCACCAAAAGCGAATAACTACACTTTGAAATCCTGAGGGGGAAAAAAAAAGTAGTGCAAGACATTGATATGATGTTATGTGGATATTTTTTATATAATTCTCTGCTCTCCAGCAGTTTTTGATGGTTATCCACACTATCTTCCTACTCATCATAAGTGTCTTGGTAACAAAAGTTTGTCTTGTATTTTTCTGTAGACTGTAGGTAGGCAGCATTGACTTGCTGTCTGCTGTGACAGGTCTGGTTGTAGTGCCATTTTTTTTTTTTTTGTAAGCTCGGAAAAAAAAGAATTGATGACATTATTCTTGTGAAATTTAGGAGCATGGTGGTTGTGGTTCAGTTTTTTTTTTTTTTTAAATTAAAAAACATTAAAATATGGACAGGGTAAAAAGCTGAATCTGTTTCTATGACTCTGGCCCTAGGCCAGTGGTCCAGAGTTGATGTCCTGGGTGGGGCGCATTGTGGCAGAGTATCAGACTTCTGCTCTGCGATTAACTGGCTCAGTGTGAACCTTGTGGAAGGTAACAGAAGGTGGATCTGCCNCTTTTGGATTCCCCCCAGGATAGGGGAGTGTTGTCTCTGGACAACAATGAGCTGGAGAACGTGTTTCCAAAAAAGTCCCTGGCTGCATGAAGTGTGTTTTACCATCTCAGCATTTTAGCAAGATCTGTCACACAGTTGAAACCGCAGCACGTTCTCCTATCTGTTTGGTCATCTCACTGTAAACTGTTTATGGCTTTTATCAAGAGAATTCATCTTGAATCCACTGTGTGTCATCTTCATTGTGACTTCAGGACATTGCACAATGATTGGCAGGGCTGCCTGACTGAAAAGTCTGATAAGATCCATCTGATCAGCGTGGCTGGCGTTTGTGTGGTCGCTCTCGGAAGCTTTGATGTCTGTGTGCTCTGTTTGAGTCTCAGGTAGCTGCGTGGCTTTGACCAGTTATTCCCCAGCCGGACTCTCAAATTCTCCCTGTTCTCTTCATGTACTGCCAAGCAATACATGCAGTTTTATTGCCACCTTCCATTTTATGTAATATGTCTGGGTCTGTGTATTATATTGCATTGTAATATATATTATTACATATATATATATATATATAAAAATATACGCACACACCTACACACCTTTCCAGGCTCTGTAGTCTGGCCAAAACAGTATTGCAACATGGATTGGTTGATGGCTTGCTGGCTTGGAAGCAGTGAATTGAAAAATTGACCATGTGAAGCAGTGCTCTTCCCTGTGGGTTCAGTCTGCTTTGATAGTGTTGTCTCAAGTTGAAATAGCAGGCAAATATTTGCTGGACTTGGAGTAGGTGACAGATATTGTCACAGTGCTCTCTGTTGTTTTTAATGAGCATTTAACTGTTAGGTGTGAAATGGAGAAAAGTGCTGAGTGTAAAAGATGTGATTTCCCTCTGCTGCAGTGGTTTGCAGTTCCCGTAACATCAGTTGGTACTGACTGGAATTAAATCTGGATTAAAATTTGGACACTGGCTGCAGACCCCGTGCATGAAAAAAATAGAGAAATAAATTCTTTCATGATAGCTGATTTTTTTCAGCAGAAATGCCTTTTGGTTGAAGTACTACATGCGCTTTACAAAGTTCATGTACCTCTGCAGTTTATTTTAAGAGGTCTGAATTTATTTGGTGTAGATTTATTTCAATTATCTAATCAGAAGCAGACACATAACGTCTTGGGCTGTCAAAGGTATTCAGGAATGTATGACCAACTTCAAAGGAATGTGTAAGATCTTGCTACACATCTTACTATGCACTTTTATAGAGAAGAGTTAATTAAATTTTCCCCTTCTGCCCAGAAATTACTTTTAGGCTGAATTAAGTATGTGGGGTTGTAAGGCTTATCAATGTTCTCTCTTTCTGCTTTAACTTTGTGACTGATTAAACAACCGAATGCTTACATGGATCAAAGAAATAATAAGCAGAGGGGGCATCCTTAGGCCAGTTATCAGTTGAAAACAATTTAACTGTCACGTGCCCAAGTTCCAAGGCACAGAGCCCACCAGAGGGGCTGAGCCATAGGGACTGTGGACAAAAATGTTTACTTACAAAGAAGAAACTTCCTGGGGGGGAGCAGCTCAGTTTCCCAGTTCGTGTTTCTGNAAGCTGAATCTGTTTCTATGACTCTGGCCCTAGGCCAGTGGTCCAGAGTTGATGTCCTGGGTGGGGCGCATTGTGGCAGAGTATCAGACTTCTGCTCTGGGATTAACTGGCTCAGTGTGAACCTTGTGGAAGGTAACAGAAGGTGGATCTGCCATCACAAGAGCCTTTAGGAGTAAGCTTCCACCTAAATACCTGGGTTGGCTTGAGGCAGACCCAGGTTTAATGCGGAATTTGTCTTTTGTGTATTCAGTACTTTTGTGTCCATTTTCTCTGCCTATGAGTTTGAGTCTTGCCTTCTCAGTTGGATTCCAGGAAGCGTTTTTACCTTGCTCTTTTGTGACTTGAAAGTTTTATTACCACATGAGTGCTTGCATAGGCCTCTCTGTTGCATCTTTCATCACCATTTTTAGATGTCTCCCTGTAAATGTCAGGCACTTCATCACTCCTATGATCTCACGTACATTTGTGCAGGGCTGGTGGCCTGGGATATTCTGCAAGTGTGTTTATCTTGTCATCACCAGTTGTGCTTTGGACTGGACCTGCTCCTGAGCAATGCAGAGAGATGGCTGAGTGATTGCAACCCTTGCTCCGTGCTGTCCCACTGCCTAAACTTGCCCTCTTCGCCTGCTTTTGGATCTTTTGGATTCCCCCCAGGATAGGGGAGTGTTGTCTCTGGACAACAATGAGCTGGAGAACGTGTTTCCAAAAAAGTCCCTGGCTGCATGAAGTGTGTTTTACCATCTCAGCATTTTAGCAAGATCTGTCACACAGTTGAAACCGCAGCACGTTCTCCTATCTGTTTGGTCATCTCACTGTAAACTGTTTATGGCTTTTATCAAGAGAATTCATCTTGAATCCACTGTGTGTCATCTTCATTGTGACTTCAGGACATTGCACAATGATTGGCAGGGCTGCCTGACTGAAAAGTCTGATAAGATCCATCTGATCAGCGTGGCTGGCGTTTGTGTGGTCGCTCTCGGAAGCTTTGATGTCTGTGTGCTCTGTTTGAGTCTCAGGTAGCTGCGTGGCTTTGACCAGTTATTCCCCAGCCGGACTCTCAAATTCTCCCTGTTCTCTTCATGTACTGCCAAGCAATACATGCAGTTTTATTGCCACCTTCCATTTTATGTAATATGTCTGGGTCTGTGTATTATATTGCATTGTAATATATATTATTACATATATATATATATATATAAAAATATACGCACACACCTACACACCTTTCCAGGCTCTGTAGTCTGGCCAAAACAGTATTGCAACATGGATTGGTTGATGGCTTGCTGGCTTGGAAGCAGTGAATTGAAAAATTGACCATGTGAAGCAGTGCTCTTCCCTGTGGGTTCAGTCTGCTTTGATAGTGTTGTCTCAAGTTGAAATAGCAGGCAAATATTTGCTGGACTTGGAGTAGGTGACAGATATTGTCACAGTGCTCTCTGTTGTTTTTAATGAGCATTTAACTGTTAGGTGTGAAATGGAGAAAAGTGCTGAGTGTAAAAGATGTGATTTCCCTCTGCTGCAGTGGTTTGCAGTTCCCGTAACATCAGTTGGTACTGACTGGAATTAAATCTGGATTAAAATTTGGACACTGGCTGCAGACCCCGTGCATGAAAAAAATAGAGAAATAAATTCTTTCATGATAGCTGATTTTTTTCAGCAGAAATGCCTTTTGGTTGAAGTACTACATGCGCTTTACAAAGTTCATGTACCTCTGCAGTTTATTTTAAGAGGTCTGAATTTATTTGGTGTAGATTTATTTCAATTATCTAATCAGAAGCAGACACATAACGTCTTGGGCTGTCAAAGGTATTCAGGAATGTATGACCAACTTCAAAGGAATGTGTAAGATCTTGCTACACATCTTACTATGCACTTTTATAGAGAAGAGTTAATTAAATTTTCCCCTTCTGCCCAGAAATTACTTTTAGGCTGAATTAAGTATGTGGGGTTGTAAGGCTTATCAATGTTCTCTCTTTCTGCTTTAACTTTGTGACTGATTAAACAACCGAATGCTTACATGGATCAAAGAAATAATAAGCAGAGGGGGCATCCTTAGGCCAGTTATCAGTTGAAAACAATTTAACTGTCACGTGCCCAAGTTCCAAGGCACAGAGCCCACCAGAGGGGCTGAGCCATAGGGACTGTGGACAAAAATGTTTACTTACAAAGAAGAAACTTCCTGGGGGGGAGCAGCTCAGTTTCCCAGTTCGTGTTTCTGCAGGCAGGGCTTTGCTGGGGAATAAAAGGGCTGTGCCACCCTTGGGAGTCCTGCCTGGTGTGGGCTGTGGTCCCTGTCAGGTGGGACACGAGTTACCTGGGGACAGGACAGCACCCTGCCCTGCCTCCAAATTGGGAGTGCAGCTTATTCCTGCGTTAACTCCTGTGGAGACTTAATTTATGTTCACTCACTGGGAGGGAAGGGGAGAAGGAAAAACCCCTCTGGTTATCTGGATGTACACCATTCGAAGTATGTTTGCAGGGACAATATTTCAAGTTATTAGGCTCAGCAATTTAGATAAGAACATGTACTTTGCTAGAAAAGACAAAGCACAGTGTCTTAGCATTAATACCTGACAGAGGGTAGCCCGATGTGATAAAGTACCTAGATAGCACAACAAGGGGTGAATTAGAAATGCCTGGGAAGATATATGATGCCATTAGTAAAACATGGAGATTTATGTGTGACGTTAACATCTCTAAGAGAGCAGAAGCAGAGTAGTACTACTAAAGCTGCCTAATTTTTTTTCCCCCCTTTCCCCCAGATGCAATAACAAAGAGATCTGAGAGAAAGGCTTATCTAAAGAGTAAAGTGCTGCCTACAGTTTGGCAGAGCCACCATTCCCTTCAAATTTTCCTCTGCATCCTCTGACAAACGAACTAGGACTCCAATTTTTGAAATCCGTGGCTGGTGGCCACAATGATAGTGGGTTTGGGGTGTGATTAAACGCAAGAGTTGCGTTGCCCTTTCTTGGCGCTGAGGTGTCTTGCTACCTGCTGGGAATGCCCGAATGTACATCAGGGGCAAGAGTCAAGCAGAAAGAGTGGCCCAGCAGCAAGCACCAAGCATAGAGGTCCCCTGGAGTCCACTTCTAGAGCTCTTTGACACCAGTGCCAGGGAACAGGTGAATTTTAACTCTTGCTGGCCAGCTTGGGTGACATATTTCATCTCCTAGGGCTTGCAGGGTCAGGGCAGTGAGAGAGTGGCTTCATCCTCTGTGGCTGCGTGTGCCCTTTGCTGTGAATTACTCCTGTTGTTGCTGTCATGCCCAGTTAGGCTCTGTCTGACATGCACGTAGAGTTGGGACAGCAGGGATGCATCCCTGTTCAGCCATGGGGCAGTCCTGTCCTGTGGGTTTGTCTTCTTTTCTGTTAGAGCTGGGATTAAATGCTTGAGAGATGCAGTTTGTGTTCGGACTCAGATGTTTATTAATGTTTATCTACAGTACAGTCTCACAAGCTGTGAGTTCTAGCTGACAAAGTGAAAAATGGCTCTATCTCTTTCCAAGGTCTTTTAAGCACAAACTGTCCAATTAAGAAATGACGCCTAAATTATTTTTACTTTTAACCCAATGACCAACCACCCGTGGCCCGCAATGTGGAGTTTTCTGTCCAGTTACAAAACACCACCCAGACCCATGGAGAAGAAGGTGAAAAAGAGGGACTTAGCCTCTGCCCTAAATCCTCCATCTTGCTTTATATATATGACTTTATTCTAAACCCTTTAAGTTTTCCACCCTGTTATATCACACACTTCTATTCAAACTCCACCCCCACAATCCCAGTGCTGTCACTCAATTTTGGGAGCTTTTTCCAAGGCCTCAGGTCAATGCAGAGTTTGCTCGGGGGTCAGTGCCTGTCAGCACAGAAAGTCTGGAATTCTCAGTGCCCAGGGTTCCAGCACTGTCCCTCCTGCCAAGGGGGACATTCCCTTGTCTTGGGCTCACCATAACACAGAGAGATGGAACCACAATCCTAACCTTTCACAGCCCTGGGATTTAAAAATGTTCTATTGCCTGTTGGGAGTTTCTTGCCGTACATTTCTCAAGAGAGACCTTTTTTACAGGAGGTTCTCACTCTTGGAGAGCCAGTGTGAAAAGCAGCAGTCAGTCTGTAATGTCTTAAAAGCAGAGAAGAAAGGAAAAACTCGTGCCTTGAGGATGGAAAATTTAAGGGATAGCTCAGCATACAATGCAAGAATGCAAGTTTATCTTGAGCGTACCATCACTGTGTAGTAAACTGAGGTATAATTATTTATGGGATTTGTGCTTTCCTTCTCTTTGAACTGTTAGCATTTATACATGAATAGAAGTTCTGCTGGTTTTGAGGTAAGGCAGTTTAATATCGACCTGTTATCGATCATGTGGGGAAAGTAATCTGGTGCTATGGTGAGTGTGCAATGTAATGAAGAGTTTTGTTGGGACACTTGGTAAATATCCTCAGGAATCTGTGAATCAGAAGTTAAAGGTGATCTCAGCCTCTCAAATGCATGGTTGGTTTGCTGAAAAAAAAAAAGTCACTTATAAGTAAGAAAAATCTCGTGTTCAAATGCTGAGCCCTTTGAAATTTGGTGAAGTGTCATTAATAATAGCACATCGCGTGTGAAAACACTTCGTCTGAAGGGTCTCTAGGATCTTTTCAAAGGTGAGTTTTGTGCTTATTGAAAATATCACTTTGATTACCAAGACCGAAGCACAGTGTGCCTGAAGTTTCAGTTTTAATTTACACTTGAAATGGGAGAGGGCAAATTAGAAATCTGATTCATGACTCTTGGGCTAGTTACCTGACAAGATTTTGGGGTCTTTTCCTGTCAGCTGGCATACAACCCTAACATATCCATCTGCTGCATACAGAAAAGGTACAGAGACATTTATAAACATCTGACATGCTGACTTTGTACTTTTTGATGCCTTTTTCATTTTTATGAGAGAAGTTGACCTGAAACAGCTCCATAGTGCATAACCCTTTATTGTTTAGGGGTTTGTAAGTTCCATTTTATTGTTCACAGCATAATTTTTTTAATCTTGTTGTCTAAAATGAAACAAAGCCTCACTTTTATGATGTGCCAGCATATATTTTACATTTATTTTCATAACTTCCAATGGAAAGAAGTCCTCCAAGGAGCTGTAGTCAGGTTAATAATGCAGGAATCTGAGGCTCCACAGAGCAGGGAAGTCCTTGAGCTTTATTCCATGATATGGATGGTTCTGGCTGCTTTACAGAAACAAAGATGTCAGGGTGTAATTTAGCAGCACTTGTTTTCAGTAGTCACACAGTGAAGCACCTGATGGAGTCTTCAGTGAGTTTTGGATCACATCATGAAACAGTTTGCCTATAAAACGCCGCAGCATTTAGATTCAAGAACAGATTTTATAGGAGACCAGGTTCTTATTGTACCTATAAAAAGACTCAAAAAAATATGGCTGGAATAAGCGTTTGATTCCTTTAAGATCAAGAAATGAAGCCATTTTAGTGATTCCTAAGGAAAGTGAAAGTTAGCATGTCGGAAACAGATGCTGAGTTTCTGGCCCTGCTGAAACTGAAGATGAAGCTTCTCTCCTATCCGGTTGTAGTCCTCAGGTTTGGCAGATGCACTGCTTTTCTGGCTGTTGACTGTTTTTAGCAATAACCTCTGGCCGTAGTACACCAGCCCACTGGATGTCCAGTGCCCTAGGCTGCTTCATGTGGCCTGTGAATCCTGTATGAATGTTTAATAATCCTGTATGAATGTTTAATAAATGCAGAGCATTTTGGTATGCCTGATGCTTTGGATTGGCTGCAGTTGAATGCTGTGTGTCCATCAGTGCAGCATAAAGTCATTCTAAGAGAGAAATATTTCAGACCTGCTTATTTTGAGTTGTCACTGTTGGCAGGGGGGAGAACTCTGCACAGAAATTGGGTGAGTTTTCGTGTCTTCTGGAGTAAAAGGGACCAGTAGAACAAAAAACCTCATAAAAATCGCCAGAATGAGTGTGCATGCATAATAGAAAGCTCCCAACCAGTCTTGTTAAATTCATGTTTTACACTGTCACACAGTCATGGAATGCACAACAATAGTCTGGCTGAAGGTCAAGGGTCTGTTTGTTCTTTCATATTTCTCCTTAGTCTGGCAAGAGGACACACTTTCTGTCAGAGAGAAGATGCCAAAAGAAAGGGCAGGTTTTTTTCCAAGTTATTTTTGAAAGGCCTTGATTCTTGGATGTCTGATTAGGATATTTTAGACCTGGCTGTCATTACCCTGGAAATCAAATGTTGCAGCAGCTTAATACAGGCAGCCAAAATCATTAAAAGCGTTCCAAAAAAATTCATCTAAAGATACAGTTTTGTTCAGCTGCACAAAAGAGCAAGGCACTAATTGTAAGCTTAGCAGGGGGTTCATATCTTCTATCTTACATCAGTTTTTAACCAACGTTAAGTGTGTCCTTTGCAGAGAGAAAGAGGGATCTGCTTGTGTTCTCCTTTCTGTTCTCACGCACGTCCACACACGTTTTTGTGCTTGGGTTTTTTCTCTTTTATGTGTACATGATAAGCCAAATAAAGGTGATCTGCATGCTGTTCTTTCCTGAAATTCACACAAAGTGGGAGCTGAATTCTGTGGGAGCCTGAGCTGCAGGATCCAAGCTGGGCTGTGCGCTTTGCCTGTCTCCCAGAGCTGAGGAGCAGCTCCACGTAGTGGAAGCACCTTCTTAGGTGAGAATCTCATCAGCATGGTCTAGACCCTGATGGGAGAGGCTGCTGTGAGCTCAGGTCTGATGCCTGGGACGTGGATCACTGGGTGACCCACAAGGAACATCCTTGGGCTCGAAGGGGAGGAGATTTTCAGCACCTCATTTCTTTCTTTTGTTTCATCCTGTTCCTCAAGCGTCAGCCTGGGATTATTCAGGGCTTGTTCCAGATCTGATAACATGCTCCTGTCCTGTGTTTTAAAGCAAAGGTGGCTCTTCAAACACATGGTTCCAAAAACTACTTCTAAAATTGGGTTTTCTGCAACGTTTTGTTCTCTTTATCTGCTTCTGGCGTGAAACTGAACAGCTCTCATCAGAATTATTTCTTGGTAATTATGAAAGCAACAGTTTGAGATACCATATCAAACTCCCTTTTAGTCCCAAGGCAAGGGTTGTTGCAGTGAATACCTTGGAGTTTATAAAATTTCCTATACAAAGATTGCCTGTTTATGTGGTATTAGACTCCAACAGATCATCTCTCCCAGACTCGGGTTATCTACCTGCAGAAAATAATTCTGAATTACTTTCAGCCTTGTGATAGCTGCAAGGTGTCAAGTGGCTTTCTTTGTATTTATTTTTAAAGAGATCTTTAAAAGATACCTCCTTTCTGTAGTGTAAAATGTCTTTACCATCAAGCTGTCAGGCATTGCTTTTTCTGTGTTGATCTCAAAGTTCTTTACAGAGGAGTATGGCACCATTTTCCCTTTTATTGCTCTGACAAAATGAAGCACAAAAAAGAAAAATGATTCCTGTGACAGCCCCAAACTGGAGGTGATGCCAGCCGAGGGCACTCATCTCCCAGTCCAACTGACATCAAGCATGTTACTAAAACCATCAAAATATTATTCATCAAGGAGATGGGTGGGATATGAAAGCAGGAAAAATATTTTTTACGACAGCTGGCAGTATCATAGAGCTGTAGCAAATGACAAATCTTTTGAAAAATCCAGCAAAGGGTAGCATTAAATTAAGTTCTTAGGAGAGATTCAAGAAACAGTGTAACTTGTGCTTGTCACCTGACATTTTAGCGTGCACAGGTGAGCCAGACATCTGTGTTGTTTAAATATTCAATATTCCTGTCAGTAAATCTGCTCAAAGGGTCCCATATCTGTATCTTGTGTGGTACCATCATTAGTTTGGGTTTAGTACTCAAACCTCAGTTTCTCCCCCCTGGTAATTAGTTGATCAGTATGTAAGTAAATATAGCGATGAGAGGATCTATAGGAGATTGAAGAAATGATGAGGTAAATAATGAGGTAAATTCCTTTGTGTTGCAGTTAGTGCTCCTTTTAAGAACGAAGTGCAAGATAATTGTCTGAGCTTTCCTTTGTGTGTGTCACCCAGAGATTTCTTGAGTAAGAACCAAATAGATTAATTTATAGAAGCCTGTTAGTTATTGGCGCCCTTGACTTTGATATTCTGTAGGCTATGTAGTATGAAACAGTCTAAAAGTGTATCAGCAAGTGGATTAAAAAAATTCCGCTGGCTCAAATCACATCTAGTTGTCAGCATTTGCTCATTCATGGTATTTCATTTGATAGATCATAGAACCATAGAGTGGCGTGAGTTGGAGAAGGTCTGAAATGTATTTGTGAGGTTTGTTCCAATAAGGAATTCCTGAAGATATTTGGCAAAACGAATTAGTTTTTTAGAAGTTGTTTTTAGTACTGTGCTTAGGACTACAGAGTAAAAACAGCCCACGAAAGAAAAACATGCCCTTGGTCAGGAATATGTGTGTGTGTATGCTTTGGCTCTGCCTCAAAAAACGTGTGCCTAACTTAAAGAAGGTGAGTAATCTTGTTTGGTTGGTGAGGAGAACACTTAAGTACCCTGTGAACCAGAGCGCTCAGGAAGGAGCTGGTGTTAAGGGATCACAGGAAACAAGGCTAAGTGAGAGCCTTAGAAAGAAAACAAGATGTTCTTCTGATTAAGACTGATGTCCACCTCCAGAGCGTTGTCTGCAAAACATCTCAGCAGTCAGGAGGTTACACAACTTAAAGGTGTTGAACTGTACTGTATTTTACCTTTGAATTTATATCTTCTTTGTATGTAAATGATGGGGCATTTTTTTTTACTCATAACTACAGTAAGTTAAGCAGAATTTCTACCTGGGAGACCTGCATCACTTTGTGTAGCTGTGTGACTCCTGAATGGCATGTCAGCCCTTGGATTTTATTAGGGGTTGGAGTAGTTTGGGATTCTACTGATGGAAGGATAGATCTGGGTTGTCTCTGAATTAGAGCATGCAGATGGAGTTGACTTTAATGGGAATTTTATTAAGGCTGGGATAGTGCTGTAACCCGGATTTATGCACTGCACAAAGAGAGCCTGCATTCCTTTCGCCAGGTCTGCTGGACTTGGCAAACCTCGGGGAAACCTGAGTTCCTCAGTGTTCACTGTGGGATAAATACCGAGCCCTAACAGCCTTGGGAAGGTTCAGAACAGTTTCCTGGAGGAGTTGCCATCTCAGCTGGTCACATCTGTGATGTGTCCGGGCAGCTCTTGGGGCAGCAAAGGTGTTTGTTGTTTCTGTGAAACAACAGAGGGTGCCAGTCGCGCTCAGCCATGGTGGAGCTGTGTGTGGAGAGGAGATCTTGACTCCCTCTTCGTTTCGTCACACCTCACCTTCAAAAACCCCCTTTAGCAGACAGCATAAAATTGAAACAAACACCTCAATCTTCTCTAAGATAAGCAAATCTGCCTCCTACACTACTGCTTATGGATTTAGAAGGATTGGTGTAAATGCACTGTCACTTGCAAAAGCATGAGGCATTTTTTCAGGGCTTAGTCAAATCTCTTGCTCAAGACAGGGAGTCTCATGAATACTCTTAAGCCCACCTGCTGATTGTGTTGATTAGGTGGAAAGGTAAACTCTGTCTGATTAAAAGCAAACTGTGAAGCCAGCTTGTTTTTGGTATCTTTCTTCACCTGGCTTAACAGATAAAGAAAATTTCTCTCCACCTTGTAATCCCAGCCTTTGGTCTTCTAAGTATACAAACACTTGAAAGTTTTGTCTTTTTTATTGCCTCTGTTCATGCAAGTGGATGGGAGTCACCAGAGCCCCTGAGCAGCTTTCCCAGGTTATTCCAAATAGGAGATCTGAGTCTGTTCTCACAAGAATTCCCTCCAGTTCTCCCCTTGAGGCATGGCTCAGAGGCAAT
Source organism: Donacobius atricapilla (assembly GCA_013397315.1). Taxonomy (NCBI): domain Eukaryota; kingdom Metazoa; phylum Chordata; class Aves; order Passeriformes; family Mimidae; genus Donacobius; species Donacobius atricapilla. Next base: position 49,083 of record WBMY01011356.1, read on the forward strand.
TGTTTCTCACCACATGCTGTCTGAGTTATCATTTATCCCAGCTATTGTTTGAAGGTGGCTGTTCTGCCACTGTGCAGTCCAAGTACATGCACAGACAGACAGAGGGCTTGTCACTGACGCCTGTGTAAATGCAATCCAGCAGCTGTGCACAAATAGCCAAAAGTTTTTGCATCTTTGACTGGAGGCAGCCAGCGCGCAAGAAACTGTGCTGGTCTGCAGCCAAAAGGAATAGGGAATTCCCTCAGGTTCTTTTCTGAAGTGATTAATGGGGGCATAATCAGGTTTGGCTCCATATTAATCAGTGCAGTTTGGATATTAAAATTCTCAGTTCTGTGGCTGATGCTTCCCAGGATGTTCTCAGGATTGCATTTCACTGTGGTTGGGTTACACTCGTGGCAGCAGGATCAGGTGAATGGAGCGGTTTTCCTTGCAAGTGGAAGCCACTCTTTTCCCTTTTTGGGAGCTCAGATGCCTTTTCTTGCTTGGGAGTTTCTTCCTCACAGAGGAAAGAGAAAAGGAGCAGCACATCAGTTCAGCCAGTGGTGCAATTGTATCTAGCAGCTGCAGCAAGGATCAAGATCTGTTTTGCTTTCTAGATCATCCCAACTGTAAAATATTTCTGCCTTTGGTGCTCTCTTCAAGCCTTCACATAAACACTTCTATCTTTGCAGTGCCTGTGGTAACCATTGGGTTACTCAAAGAATCCCTTGGGAGCTGAAGAGAGACAGCACCTTCCAGGCTCAGGGGCATCATATCTGGTGAGATATAGGCTGTTTATGCCTTTTTTTTTTTTTCTTTTTGTTTCCTGGAGATATATTTTGTTCAGTTGAGACAATTTCCATCATGAGCTGCACTTCAATGGACTTTCAAAGGATTTTGAGTTTCCTTTGAAACTCACAGTCTGCTATGGCAAGGGGCAGTTTTGGGGTAATGATCAGCCTGATTTGGAAGACATTTCGTGGTAGTCCTTGATCAAACTGATGGCCAGAAATTACTTGTGTATTTGGGAATTTTCCACCTTGCTTTTTCCCTTTCCTAAAAAAATTCTTTTGCATGCTAGGGATTATAAGTAAGTACGTGCGTGGTAATTTAGCTCTCTGAAACACTGAGCAATTTTTCCATGTTGTGACTCCATATTAATCTCCTGATTCCTGGAAATTTCCTGAATGGGAAGGAGGTGTTTTTCCCTTGGGAAGGTCAAACTCCTGTGTCTTTGTCATTAACCCTACATGTGGTCATCTTTGCACACACAGGGTACAGACTGAGGTAATGAGGTCAGCTCCACAGCCACACCAGGCTTTCTCTTGGTGAGAGGTTATGAATATGGAGACCATTATGTGTCATTAAGATAATAATGTTGCAGAATATGTCAGGGAAGTCAATGACTCTCCATTCCCCAGGTGCTCTGGTTTTAGTTTGATAGTTAAAAAAAAAAATCTGCTTGCCAGGTGGGAGGAAATTTGCCTTTCAAGAGATTGTTGCTTCAGCACTTGATAGGAGCCTTGCTAAGCAATGATGGTAATAATAATAAATGTTCCCAGGCTGCACTTGTTTTATAATTGCTGTTTAGCCCAAATTGCTCTGAGTGAGGAAACTCCATCGTTCTGGCTGCACAGGTGGAGGTTATGATGTCATGTGCAGCAAATTCACTGACTGAAAAGGATGGAACCTTTACATAAAATAGCAACACAATGCAGAGTTTCAGTCGTGAAAACTGAGGAAAACAAAACGAATTCAAAATTTAAGTGAAGCAGCCGACCTTGATGAGGAGGTGAGGAGAGGACTTGCCTTGAAGGGTTTCTCTGTTTGTTGAACACCACTCTGGAGTGCCTGCAGAGATCAGGGGCTGTGTTTTGTGTGATCTGAACTTGAGTTTTCCTACAAGGGGGAGCTTTGCAAGCATCCCAAGAAGTTATGGGAAGAGCTGATGGCTCTTGTGTTTGCTTTCAATTTCGGTGAATTTCTGTCTGAGTTCTGTTTCCTCAGGACCTTTTTTTCTCATTTCTGGTGTTCACTGGCAGGTTCGAGTGGCCAAGCAGAGCAAAGTCCTGAGCCCAGAGTTCGTGTGGTCAGCTGTACCCTGCCTGCTCTGCTGGCTTTCCCAGATTGTGTCAGGAGATGGGGGAAAGAGGAGGCAGGGTGAGCTGGGCTCAAGCCAGGAGGATAGAAACCTAAAAGTGAATTTGTTGGGCAATATTGGCTCCCACACGCATTTTTTTTTTATTTGCACATGGATCTATAAAGGCTCCAGTTTCAGTCCTTGGGAATAATTAAACCTTAAGCAGAGATAAACAGTGCAATATTCAATTAGTGAGCTGCCCTGACGAAGGCATGTCAAAGTGAATTGGGGTTTTTTTGAGGCTGTTAACTGTGCTGACAGAGAGTTGGTTAATTCTTGAAGGATAATGTTTTGGGCAAATTCCCAGCCTCCAAATGCCTGCAGGCAGACTTGTCCATATTTGTGGTACATTTGAGGTCTAGTGTTCCTCCTTTGGGCCATATATTTTAAGAGGGAATTTTAATGGAAGGAAACATTGCTGCAGAGCAACAGCCTTCTCTGGAACGCTTTCCAAAAAAATGTTAAGGTCAAAGGTCTTGTTTTTTCAGGGCAAAAGATGTGAATCCTCTAATATTTACTCAGTTATAAATAGCGATGGGCAAGGCCCTAAGGATGGATTCCTGGGAGATTGTATCAGGGATCGTTATTCCCCAAACTAAGCAGAGGCAGTGGTTGTTTTTTAATTGTTGCATCTTCTTTGGCACAGAGAAGCACCATTATTAAGCAGAAAGCAAATAGTCACAATAAATTTGAGGTTTCCACTCCTCTCTTGTTTCTCTCCAATCCCAGCAGGAAGCAAAACTTATCTAATTTCCAGTAAGAGGTGGCAGTTTAATGCTGGGGGGAGTGCTGATGCTAAATGTTTTGGTTCTCCAGCTGTGGCATCAGTGAGGTGGCAGGAGAAAGTGCAACCCCACGGGGAAAGTACCTACCTGGGGTGCAAGAGGTGCTGCTCTTGACCAGGGAACCGCATTTCCTTTATCCACACCTCTCTTGCCCCATCTGTAAATAAGAGGGAAGATTATAACTTTTCTTAGAGAGAAGCTGTTCGAAAATGTTCTTACTTTCCACCCAAAGCTAAATCTGCTGGTATCATTGCTAATAAATAGGTGAGTGTTACCTAATTCCATTAACAGGTTAGTTTGCCTCCCACGGTGAAATTCAGTCTCTCACGTGTAGGTCTTATTAAGTTCAGCATGCAATTTATGCACTTCTTTTGCATAAATTTTGTGCGATTTATGCATTAATTTAAAGATTATGCAATTTATGCATTATATTTCTCACCTAATGAGACATAAGCCTTGCCAAGGAGCTTGAAGGCCAGGGTCTCCATGAGTGCTGTGACACTTCCAAACAAAAGCAAAGCATTTGAGGTGTTTTTACAGACTCATGAGTCTGCTGAACCACTGACCAGTCCTGGTGTATGTCAGGCACCTGCATCATCCATGTGCATCCCTAGGAAAATAATGCCTAGCTGTAAAATTCTAAAAAAGTGTACGGCATTATTTCTTGGCAAAGGAATGCAGCTTCTCATTTGCTTTCTAATTTTCTGTATTGAGAGTAAACATACAGTAACCAAACTGACTGGAGAATGTTTGGTCATAAATACTAAATCATAAATGTTTGGTAGTAGCTGAGACCTCAAATAGCAAGAAAAAGTATTTTTCAGACATGCATGTGCTTTTGTGTAGGTGTGTTTTTTTGCTAGTACTCACCAGAGAAGAAAAAGTAAAACTGACTTCTAATAGCTATTAGGTATCATTCCAAAATCTTGCAGTTGAACATTTATTTCTACTGATGTAAGTCAGGTATTTAACTCTGTAAAAAAGTTGTAGCTGGACTCTGTAGGATACTTGAAACTTTTGAGAACTGATTTCCCGCTGTAACCTGTTGGATGCTATCTGTACTCCAAAAAATTAAAATTAATTCCCAGTACTCAAAAACAAAAAAAACAAACCCACCAAAAAAAGCCTCAAAACAAAAGACACAAGGATTACATGACAGAATTGCTGCTTTTTTTGGTGGCTCTTGGTACTATCATATATGCTAAAACATTCCAAGCGAGGGCATGTGGCTGCAGTGGAATTTGATGCACAATCAGTTTTAGGGAACAGCCTGTGCCTTGTTAATATAATCCATAAAAGGCTTCCAAACTTCCTGAAACCAGTCCCTTCTGTTTCCAAGCCTGCATATGATCTCATAGGAAATGATCTGGGAGAGGCCAGCTAACCCTTTTGCATAATCAAGGTAGCATTGTTCTTTTAATGCCCAAAGTGAGTTGCTTCACTGATACAAACTCAATGACCCCCTTTTCTTCTGTCACCAAATCTCTATTACCAGGCTTTGCAATGGTTTTGGTGGCATTACAGAGGAGAATAAGTGGCAGGACTGAAGTGTGATTTGAAGACTGACCTCAATCATGTCGTTCATTTACTTTGTCACTCTCTGTCTTAGCTGTTTCACAAACCCTAAACCACTTGCTGCCCAGCGAAATTTGGAAGACTGAAATGCAAATACATAACACAAATGGGCAAGGTTTGTTTTGCAGTGGGCTCAGAGGCAGGTAAGCAGTTGAGCTTCATAAATGGCAGTAGTGGCAAAGCAGCAAGGAAGACTGATGATAGAAAATTCCTTTTCCATAGGTTGGATGCTGTAAAACCTCCCACAAGTACATCAGCTGTAGAAAGACAAAGCGTGTTCTTGTCTTGCAGCCCTTGAAAACCTTGCTATTTACACAACCCCAGAATGCCTCATGTGGTGCCTGCTCTTTTATATCCTCGGGATACCCAGGATTTCCTCAGTATGTTCAGCCCAAGAAGGGAAACACTCCAATGAGCTGCTGTCCCTGAAAGCCTTGTAGGGCAGCGAGCCTGAGCCTCCCCTGGCAGGGCAGGGGGAACAAAAGGCTGCGTGCGCAAGGACAATTATGGTCTAGTTCATGCGAATAGGCTGAAGTTGCAGTGAGCCTAAGCAGAGGGCTCTGTGGCACTCTGCTCGCTGCAGAGATGTTAAATTTGGCACTCTGCTCCGGGGCTCCAGTCAAACATTTTCTTAACCATATTAGGATACGTGGAAATTGGCCAGCCAGCAACAGGCCTGCCATGTACTCCTTGCTTGTGCTCATATTTTATAGAGTCGGCAGCCAGTGCTTGACTTAAAAACTAGCAGATAGAATCTGAGTTTGATAGAGTAAGACAAATAGAACCCTTTAAAAATTGTCCTTGAAGTACTCTAGGAAAAAAAGAGCATTTTGCCAGGATAAAGGACAGTCTTGTAATGAAGTTTGTGATTCCTTTGTGCTTTTCATCCGTAGAAATTGGTCATCCTGTAAATCAGATCCGGATAATTAAGTATGGCACTGTTATTCAGGTAAAAAACCAGTGCAGTAAGCCTGTCTGGCTGTGGCTTGAGCAATTCCCATTCCCTTTTCTGGCTTATCCAAGGCTAGGGAAGGCAAAACATTGGATTGGTGATGCTCAAGGTTTGTTTGAGTTTTGCTCATGGAGCCAAACTACCTGGGGGTGGTGTAAGAGCAATGGGCCTGACCCAGCTGAGCTGCTTCCGAGGTGAGAATGCCTGAAACTTCCCCAGCAAGGGACAGAATATTCCACTGGAGAAATTCCGAAATAGAAAGTCTTCAGTATTCGACCGACAACTTTTGTGTTCTCAAAGGTTGAGAATTTGACAAGCAGAAGTGTTGGTTAAGCGTATTATCAGGCCTACCCTATACTCCAGTAGATTTTGCTATTAAAATGACTTTTTTTGACCAATGAATGTTTTCATAATTTTTAATTTAAAACTGCTCTCTGTAGCTGTAAACTTTTGTTTCTCCAAAATGATTCTCTGTCCTTTCTAATGTTGTTCTAACACTTGCAGACAGTTGTCACATCCCCTCCTTAAAACTTACTTGATGCATCCGTAGCTCTTTTAATCTCTCTGTAAGTCAGTCCCTCTCTGCTTGCTCAGCACTTTTATGGCTCTCATGTGGTTGTCTTCTGGGTTGTTGTCATTGAGGAAATGAGTTCTCCAGAGCTGAATGAAGCATTCCAGGTGTGATCATCACAGAGCTGGGTTAGGGATATCACCTTTCTGCCTTGTGTGCTTCATTTCATGTTGCATGGGCCGTTTTTGCTACCACATTGTGCATCTTTTGATGTCTACTACAAAAAAAAAACCCCCCAAAACCCCACCCCCCACAAAACCAAACCAACAACAAAACCCCCAAATAAATAATAATAATAATAATAACAACCCAGGCCAAATTTAAGCTTTTCAGTTAGAAATTTTGATAACCTTTCTCAAAGATGCAAAAATGGCCGAATCCATGCCTGTGGTTTGTAGCTGAGGGCAGCTACAGGAGGGCTGGAATCATCACATCTGTTCTGACCTTTCAGCTTTTTGCTGATGATGTGCGTGGTCTTATACAAGTCTTTTGACTACCTGATCCCCATGTCTGTGCTAGTGGGTAATAACACTGTAGTAGCTGCATTTGGTGAGGCTGTGAGGGTTGGTTCAAGTCTGTGCATGATCTGGAAAATATAAAGAAGTGGCAATGTAAAATATTTGGGCAAATGGCTGCAGAAAACCACATTGCATGACCTGTAAGCTTATGCTGTCCAGGCTTGTGGAAATTGAGGAGGGCCATCAATAAAAATCCTGTTTCTGTAAAATGATTTATTTGCTGAAAGAAGAGGGGAACTAAATCAAATGAAAATGATGAACTTATATTGACTGTAACCTCTGCAGAGTTCACTAGCGACCCACTGAGAATATGGTTTTAACATGTCCAAGTTTCCTTTGTTGTTTTACCCAGCTGTTAATTTTTAGTTTGAGAGACCAGCCCAAGCAAGAATACATTTGGCTGACAGTCTTGGAAGAGGAAGTCAGCCTGTCTTTTATTTAGGCATGTTTACATCAGCACAAAATGAATGTAATATCATAAAATTGTAGCAGAGCTAGGAGTTGGGCATGGAGAGAACAAAATATTATTTTTACATGTACTCTGAACTCATGTAAATTAAGGGACATCACAAATGATTCTTCTGAACCCAGGGTGGTAAATCCCCTCACTAGCACAGCATATGGATTTACCAAGTTAAAAAAAGTCTGCATCTGCTGTGTGAAGCAGATGCAGCTGGAGGCAGATTTCCAGCTCAACCCAGCATTTGTAAGATACAAATCTGGTGAAGTTTTCAGTGCAGTAATGCTCATTTGATGTTAATTTGTGAGGTCCAGGTCTTTATTAGTGATGTTTACTTGGTGAGAGCATCTGAGTTCGGTAACATATCTGAAATCCAGGCTCACTCATGGGCAGTCTTCTTAACCAGGTCCAGTACTACTTCTGTGAGCTGAGAAATTTGCAGTGAAGGTCCCTGGGCTTTACAAAGCCTTGCAGGATTGACAGTTTTAGTAAGATAAGCTTACATTTGGAAGTGACTGCTCTGAGGTGGCTGAGGACAAGCAGCTGGAAAAAAAAATCTTTCTTGGTGATAGTTGAATTTTCCACTGCATTGTAGAAGGTTACAAAACCACTTGTGGGGATGTTACTTCCCAGGTGAAGGCTTCTCTGCAGACTGGAGCCATGGATGAGGACTGAAAGGTTCATGAAATATTTAAAAATTATCAGGAGGATATGCAAAGGTGCATGAGCTCTTGGGGTAGGAGGGAAGGGGTTTTGCATGACTTTTTCATGACCACATGACACTGAAACAAAATAAATGGAAATGCAGCCTCAATACTGAATCCACTTAAGGGAAATGAAGGAGGAAACATTTCTGCTGGTTTCCTATTTTAGATCCATTATAGAAAGCAGCTCTGCTGTAGAGCTGTAGTTCAATGTGGGAAGCATTTCTACGGAATTTTGGCATTAGGTGGACTTCCTAAGAACAGCTACTGTCCAGAAGATATTCCAGCTAAAACCTTCTGAGAGCAGCTTGAAATGTTGGCACTATTTCATCCGAAGTCGGATCCAGCTTGAGCTAGGAGAGGAACAGAGGAGGCTCTCATTTGGATCTGAATGGCTCCTCTCTGCACTGCCCAGCTTGCGCATGAAGTGTTCAAACAGAAGAACATCCCAACAAAGCAGCCCCCCAGATGACCCCTTACAAAGAATACGAAAGAAAAAAGGTTGCACAGAACTTGTATTTGGTTAGACTAAGATTTTGGACCACAGACAGGAGCAGAGGAGAGCATCTCCTCAGCAGTGAGAGGGGAGATTGTGGCAGGGGAATGTGGCACAGAAACAGAGGCAGCTCACACGGCACTTGTGGGAAGTACAGCCTCTGGTTTGGATGGCTTTGAGCAGCCTTAGCAGAAATCCTTTCTGCCACAGCTAATTCACTTATTACTCAATTGCTTACCATCTGCATGTGGACCTTTCCCAGATTTTATCCAAAACCACCGGGACTGGGTTGAGCTCTGTGAGCAGATGCTGAATATTCAGCAAGATGCCTTGGGTTTTTTTTTTGTTCCTCAGTTTTCCTGTTTGGAACAACTCGATCTGACAGAGCCAGATTAGGTTCTGTTACATATTTGGTTATGCCAGAGGTGTATTTGGATGTCAGTGACACATACAACTGATCATGTGAATGTTTAATTAGATGCAACTCCTGCCCAAAGTGTTTCCAACTTTCCCAAAAATAGGCCTGTGCAGAGAGGGAGCAGAGATGTGGATTGACTTGTCTAGAGGTCTCAGATTCTCCTTAGGAGAGGGCTGGGTTTGGAGCCTGGCCTCCAGAAAAGGCTTCCAGTGGCTGACTTGCTAAATCCTGCTGTGGTCTAAATATTAATGGCATTGCTACAGGCGGAAAAGTTTTGATTTGAGCTGAGGAGGTCTCAGACCCTTGCAGATGGTTGCTTTGAAGGCCAGGTGGCTCTGCTGAAGGATTCACCTCTATGACTGTGAATGGGACAGCAGGAATGATGGTGTGGCTGGGCTCACAGAGAACCCAAACTCAGAGAATCCAAGCACAAGTCTGCACGAGCTTGCTACAGCTTGGACCCAAACTTCAAAGCCTTCAGTGAAATTCCGAATAACCCAGTAGGAGATTTTTGGGTTTCACTCATTTTCTCAGGTGTGGGACAGCAGTATGAAGCTGAGATCTGGGTGTGTTCTAGATCTTGTCTCCTATTTTACGTGTATAAGAGGCAGCTATTTTGAAGCACTGCTAAATTATTGTCCACTTGTGTTGCCCTTAGGACAGAATAATGGTGTTGCTTTGGATGTCTTTTTTTTTTTCCTATATGCCTCCTCCCATATGCCTGTGGCATGTAGCAGAGTGAGCTCAAGGGTTAGTACTGCATTTACTTGTGTTTTCAGGAGAAAAGTCTCCTTACTGCTGTTCTTCCTCCCCTACTCCCCACCCCCTAGCCTTTCTACTTCAGAATTTTAATCACCTTGCCAAGAATTTGAGTAAGTAGCTTGGACATAAAAAAAAGAGATTTTTTTATGGCTCTTAATAATATGTGTAGATGTGTACATGAAGTTAAAAGTGCATCTCATACTCCAGACTGTAAGCTGAATGCTGAGGGATACAGAAAAAGAACTTCAGTTTTATCCTGCTTCTTATTGCATGGTTTAGTAGGTAAATTGTGGATTTGTTTCATCTCACAAGTATCTTATAACCACTTTCGGAGAGGGAATGCTGATGCTGGTAGAGTGGCAGCTATAGCTGATACCATGTAACACTTGTGATCCAAAGAGAAGTAACAGATCGGAGCTCTATAATAACAGGAAAAGGAATTTCATAAACAAATTAAAGGTGTGGGGAAATTAAAGTGCAAACAGTAGTAGCTAAGGGGAGAATTTCAAGGACAGGAAATAGGTAGTCAGTGAAAGTCAAAGCTGGTATCTGTCCATTGTATTTCTTTAAATGCTCAGATTCAGATATTTTACTCTAAGGAATTGAATCAATGGTCTTTAAAACTATGCTTGGCAAAAAACCAACCAAACAAAAAAGAAATCTGCATCTTGAGTTCATGACACAGCCTGGCTTTAGATCAGAGTTTTGTATGGTGGTTTCATTGTTATCTGTAGTCGAGTGTCCATCGTCAAAGCATCTTTGGTTCTGGTTGTGTTACATCTGTCATGGGTTTTTGGTACCTTCTGGCTATAAGGATTTGTTGTCTTGCCAGTTGAGTGCTTAGGAACCTTTGTCTGCAGGTGCTTCTGTGCAGAAGATGATGGCCATGCCCTTCCTCCTCTGTCCTGTGCTCTTGTGAGGAGCTCCAGCTTCCTGCTGCTCTTGCTGGAGACACACAAGTAGCACTAGGCTGAAACTGGCAGGTAGTATTAAAAAAAAAATAGATTAAATAATACAGAAGATAGACTGGACAAAAAAAATGTTGGCATCTAATCCAGTTCAGTCTATTAGCCCAAGGCAGACTTTACTATTTAAAGTGATTTTTTTTTTGAGTGGTGTGTTTTGTTCTGGAAGTGTCCCATGCAGAGCTTTGGAGTTTGCCTCACCTGACCTGTAGCAGTGCTTAATTATCCTTCCCTTTCACACAGTTTTCCCAAGGGTCTTAATTTCTGGTGTCAAGGGACAAAATCAGTCTCTGTTGCTCCTTTTTGAGCACATTACGTCTTCTCCTGCCCTCAGGGGATGTGAAGGGTTTATCATTCTCTAAAATATGTGTGAGAATTACTGGTTTTTAGGCTTGGCAAGCCTGACCCTTCCAAATTCTCCATGGACACCATGTTTCCTAGAGCTCTGGAAACTTTCATTGCTCTCTTCCAACTGTTCCCCCATTTCCTGAAGCAATGTATACCTGCAGATATATTTAGGTTTCCAGCCAGGAACTGGCCAGTACTCAAGAGGGAAGCAGCTCTGCTTGTAGCTGCTGTGTCTCCAAACATGACATGAGTGTGATTTGCCACCAGCGTTAGGCTATAGTTTTTTGACTTCCTTTCTTTTTAATCTATCAATTACTGTCACAGTAAAACATTATCTAGCGTTTGCAAAAGCAATTACCAAACCACTTGCATATTTTTGGGGGGATTTAACCTATGAGTTGAGAGCACTTGAAGCTGAAAATGGCCTGATTTTGCATGTTCTGACTGCTTGTCCATTCACTTGCAATTCTTAACTTTCATGGGTTTTTTTTTTAAGCTATTAATAGCAAAAGTTGTGTCAATGAATATTGTCGGTGATCTCTCTGAATGAATGGCTTGGGTTGCCCGATATATTCAGCCACATTCTGGCTTCACAGGATAGGTCAGGCTGAAAACCAGGAATACACTGAAATATAGGGAGGGAGGCAAGCCCTGGAGCAACAAGGGGAATGAAAGTGCATGCATGGAATGCTTCAGTGAGGTTCTTGCAAGCGCTTAGAAAAGCAATTAGAGAAACACTTTGGAAGAGCAGGATGTGTCTGGAGCCAAGTTTCTTCAACACCTATGGGTGTGCTTTGTGTCAGTTTTTAATATCTGCTTTTGGAAATCTTGAGAAAGAAGAGGTAATGCCATGACAGAAAAGCAAAAATATTTTGTTGAAAGTAAAGTGAGCCCAGTGGAAGAGATCATGTTATTAAAATGGAAGCCACCTCCTTCTATCTAAGAGGGACAGCAAAAGCAGGGTGCTTGCTGCTCTAATCCTCCCTGCTACCCCATCACTTAAAGACTTTGGAGTCTTTGAAGTAAATTTCCCATAGCAATGGGAGAATCATCCTGTTCTCCTCCAGCCTGGCTTCCCAGAGGCTTCCTAAATGATTGTTAATGAAGAGAACAGGTCTCATAAATCCCCTAAAGAATAGGTTGGGAGCACCTAGGTTGGTGTAGCAAAGAGACTGTCAGTTCCTAGCACTGGATTGCCATGGTTTGAGCACGCTGAATTCAGAACAGCAGATTTAGAGGGAAGGGTTCATCACTGCCCTTTAATGCTACTGAGCAGTTCATTCAGTTCAAGCCAACTTTTTCCAGAGAGGGGGAATGAAAAGGAGTGCCTGTCAGTAGAGCTATGCAGCACAGAAAACAGCTCTGGAAATACAAGGCCTAGGAAGTAGAAAATTGGACTCGTTACTGTCATGAAGCATAATGGTAAAAATTCACAATGTATCAGTTAGTCTAGTGAAGGAGAGGAGAAGTTCTGTCCCCTGAAGAATACAAAGCTGGTTTTTTTAATATTATTTGCCCAGGTGTGGGTGTGATGGATGGGGCCAGACATCAGTGGTGTAAATCTTTGGGTTCTGTGTTGGCACAGCTGAATCTGGCAGAGATTCCCAGAAGAGACTTCCTAAAGGGATGAGCTTTATTGTGTTGGTGACTTCCCAGCCACAGCACTCATCTTCAGAAATATCAAAGCTTACCTCTTAGGGTGATAACTGATGCACTGTGGATTTTTACAGGGCTAGCAAAAGAAAATACTTGCTGTTTCAAACTTTCCCTTATGCTGTGGATAAGGACATGTGTTTTTAAACTCATCACCTTGTCTTCTTTTTGAAACTGCTGGAAGTTTTCTATCTGAACCCAGGAATATTTTGTGCATGGTACTGTGGTGAATATGTAGATCTCAGCTGGCTGCTGGTTATTGTTCATAAAATTCTGTTTGTGTATTTACAAAATGGTGATTGAAGTCCATGGAAACGTGAAATAGACTGTCAGGTATGTTTTGAGCCAGGATCTGAATTACAGTGAACATATTGATAAGTCACTTGTGCAAAGGTAGATATTTGTTTTCCTCTTCACAGTGAAACAGAAGTGTAAACATTGAGCATTTACTTAGTAATGAAATATCTTATTTTTGTAGATTTGTGGGAAAAAAAATCAAGTGTTTTCCTTTTCCCTCCCCACCCTTTCCTCTGGGGCATTGTTAGAGTGAGTCTGATCCAAACCTAGGGAACTGAAACATTTTCTTCTGGTTAAAAAAAAGAAATAAATAAAAAACCTGGGTTTGGTTATTTCCCCAGGGCTCAGGAATGTTAGTGATGTCACTTTTCTTTCCTCAGAGCTGCCTTTAAGAGTTCATCTCTGTTACAGAGGCCATAATGGGTATTCAAGAAACATTTAAATAAAACCGTGGCAGCTGAAGTCTCCATCTCATCAGCAGGTCATGGTTCAGTGAGAAGTTGCTCATGGGGACTCATAGTTGGTTATCCTTAAAATTACAGGTGAACTAGTGCTCTTTCAAGAAAAAGGGTGTGAATGAAGGGAATTAACTGCTCACAGCTATCAATGTTGCATGAAAGCCACTTCCATCTCTGACCTGGAACCTCTAAACACCTACTGAGGTCTTGTGCGGCATCAATGGTGTGTTTCTCGTGTTTTCATTACATAACATATACCTCCTCTTGAAATCTGGTTGAGATGACTAAAATACCTATGCAAAAAGGTAAAAAATGGGAGAATATTTCTGCATACCTTATGAGTGATAACAACGACACCTCGAATATTCCTGCCCCTGTTCTGTAACTCATTATCTTGAGGTTTCTGGGTATATGTGGTAGATCAGTGTTAGCAGAAGTGGTTCCTTTCATCCTGCTGGGAGTGGTGTCAGTGTTGTGATGCTGCTAGGAAAAACAAGGTGAGCTGTTTAATGCGGTTTAGGTAAAGCTGACATTAGGCTTGAGTGTTGTGGCTCCTTTAGATGTACCAGAGGATTTCCTGCCCCTAAATACCAACAAAGTAAAAGCTAGAACATGTGGCCAGTCAGAAAACCTCCACCATGGTGAACCTTTGGCAGATAGCTGGATTGGATCTTGGAGGGTTGAAGTTACCTTCTCACTGGTCTATGGCTTTTCCACCTCTCACGTGGGAGCTGCCAAATAAATGAATACCCTGGGATTTGATGTGTCCCAGTGGGAGGCAGCATGAGGCAGATTTCAGCACGTTGTGCTGCCGAGCTCTGAGCTTTAGGTGGGTTGCACAGTGCTGGCATGATTCACCCTGGAGTTTGTCTCAGGCAGCCTTTTGGTTTGTCTCTAGGATCCTGCATATTTCATGGTTGATTTAGCGGGGTTCACAGAGCTTTCTGTAAACCGGGGAGTTCTAGAGAGAAATTTATGGGTTTGAAAGGATAACCAGCTTCGTGAGGCAAATGGCACTGTCTCTGATTACTGTATGAAAGGAAGTTTGGGTTTACCACTAGTTGCAGATAAAAATTAATATTTGTGAAGGAGACATGTATGATTTATTTGTAAGTGTTTTCTGTTTCCATAATGAAATTTCCTTTGGGTTTAAGTACAGTCATTTGGAGGAAAAAGCAGAGGTCTGTGGCTCATTAGTTTCTGGTGGTTGTCAGAAGCCATTAATCAATTGCCCCTTTTACCAACATAGGTCCTAATTCAGCAAAGCATTTAGGCACATGCTTAACTATAAGCATGTGTTTCAGAGCACTTTGCTAAATCAGGGCTTTAATGGGATTCAAGCTTGCTGCGCTTTCTTCCAAGTCTAAGGTTACCCCAAAATGACAGGAGTCACTAATACATCAGCTGAAGTGTCATGTACCTTCCTCACCTGTCTTTCTAAAAACTCACATGCAAGGTGGGGGGAAGGGCCAATTTTTTCCTCATCTTTTTCAAATCCTACCTCAAATGGAGGCTACTGTCCTGAATAGTAGGGCATGTGAAATAGCAGCAAGCCAGGGGCAAGGGGAGTGGAATGTGGGCAAAGCAGTTTCCACTTGAGTGTTTTGTTCTCTCCAATCTGTTTTTGCTAAAGCCTTGCTTGGGTATGGGGAGGAAAGAGGAAGGCAGCAGACTTGTGTTTTGTTACAGCCAGATGAGTCTTGGCATGAAGGATCTAATGAGTCTAGGGAGAGTGTGCATGCATCTTAATCTACAGAAGAGATAAATTCAAGTTCCCCTCGCTCTGTAATTCTCCCCAGCGCTTCTGTTATTCCTGTAAAAATTGTAGTGTGACTTTCAGCGGGGCCTAAAGGTCAAGACTGAGGGTTATGATCTCAGTCCAGGTCTTGTCCCATTTGGCACCTGGAAAAGGATGCTGTCCAACCACAGCTATCCTGCAGAGAAATTCCCTGGAGGGGGCAGCACCCCAAGAGGCATAATCCAGCATGACTGCCCTCTCCCACTGTGTCCACCCTTCCCATTATTATTCCAGGAAGAGAATCAAATGGACACGGGTTTTTTCTTTACACTTATTGGTGTATCATTCATAATTTAGTAGAGATGATTGAGAACTCTCAGAAATTACTGCAGTTACTACTGCAAATACAATTTTTTATGGTTCAGCAGGAAGTTGAATATCTTGAGAGTAAAGGTGACCAGCTTCATAATCCCTTCAGGAATTGTTTGGCATGAGAGAGAGCACAGCCTTTAGGCAATTTTTCCCCTTTCTGTGAAAGCCAAAGTGAGATCTATGTGTCACACATAGTCCTGATTAGTTTCAGACTTTGCAGTAGGGATGCTGCCTGTTGAATCAGCAGAAGTACTTTCTGATAAATACAGTTTTCCTTTGGATTTTCTCCTCTCAAATGTTGCTGTCATTCAAACTCGTTCTGCTTGTGAAACCTGACATCATCTCAGCCTGAGGTTGTATGTGGGAAGGAAAATGACTTCATTGGTTCATGTTTCCGTTTTCTTCCCTTTCTGCATCTGACAGCAGCAGGAGCACATGATGGAATGGTGCACATAAACCTCTGCTGTGTTCATGCCACAGATGGAAATGACAACTGAGCTTTGGCTTTCAGGCTGAACCAAAGCCTGTGCTGCTCCTAATGGACCTTGGCTCTGCAGTCAAGAGATCAGCGTGGAAAATTTTGCGTGCTGCCTCTGACTTCCTATTGGTATTCTTTCTATCCCAGGGAGAAGAAACCAAAACACTTTCTATTTTCTGTATTAATAGTTTTATACCACACTTAGGGGGGAGCTTAAGCACTGTTTATGTTGAAAAGAATTCCAAGGCCTCAAAGACTTAAAATCTGATCAGATGAGAATCAAAGGGCAGTAGGGGAAGAAGCAGCATGGAGGTGTACCCCTGACCCCAATCTCAACCCAAAATCACGTGGCAGAGAAGTCTCATTTTGAGTTCTAGGTCACAATTCTCTTGCTGGTTAAAGGATGTCTTTCATTGGCTTTGACTGATAATTGTGGCAGTGGCTTTCTCCCCAGCATGCTTTGTCTCTGGAACCCTGAAACAAATTGTCACTCTCACCAGTTGTGGAATCTTTGTGATAAAGATTGTTTTGCCACTCTGGAATGAGTTACCAAGGCAGGTAAAAGCATGGACTTTCCATGGTACATTTTTTTTTAAATTATTTTTTTAAATTTGGAGCATGCCCCTTTGAACGATTTTGGTTTCAGAAAGTTAAAGCAACACTTAAGGAAGTTTTAAGTGAGCTCTCTTTTTCCTTCATGCTTTGATCATGCAGTTATTTAGAATCCCTCTGTGCAAAACTGTCCTTAAAGATGCTGAGCAAATACAGGTGGTCTTGAAAAGTGTGATCCTTAGCCATCCATAGAGGACACTTGACAACAGCACAGTTCTTGAATACTAAAATAAAGTAAATAAGCAGATCTTAAATAATTAAATAAAATAAAATGCCCGGTTTTTTTTTTTTTTTTTTTTTTTTCCCAGTCTATGAAGTTTAACAAAGAAAAAGGAGGAAAAGGGAAAGGATGGTCAGGCAACAAAAGGAGAAATGGTGGGATATGTGTGATTAATACAGTTTTAACTTTGCTGTCTGTGATGACACTATGCAGTGATGAAGTGGATGTATTCTGTGATTTATTTTCTTCTACTTTAAAGTAGTGGAGCTCTAAAAATGACTAATGAACCCCCTTTCAAGGTTCATATCTATGACCTAATTCATATGTGCAGGAATCTTGTCTTCCTCTTAAATGCTGCATAAAGTTGAGGGTTGCTCATCTACAGAGCATTAGAGGCCAGAGCAGAGACCCTGGACAGGTTCCAGCACTAATAGCTGCATTCCAGTGAAAACAGAATCAGATGTACAGCGCACATGATAGTCTAATTGGCAGATGCTATTTACCATATGTTAATTGCAAGTTGCATTATAAGTTATGACGCTGATTAAGACAGCAATTAGAGCAGTTTTCCTTGTAAGATGCTGGAGCTTTAAAGATAATCGTTCCAGTAGATGCATTTTTAGCATTGTACCATTGAAGCTTATTCTTTAGAGCAAAACCTTATTAATGTGTATTTTTCCTGACCTTTGTAGGGGTAGTTTCTCCAAAAAAGTTCCTACCTGAGGAAGTGTCCTCCTGTACTTTATTTAGATTATGGAAGATAGTCTAGCATGTATGCTTGCATGCATATTTTTGTGCTACATCTGTTGCAAGACATATCAGTGTATATATGTGCATATAAAGGTCAATTTGATGTAACTATCTGTAGGTCTAAATTGGGATTTTTCTCTGGAGTTACTAGAAGTGAATATGATAATACATGCAGCACCATACCCCCAGTGGGGATGCTAACATAGAAATGAAGTTCAGTTTATGTCTTGAGGACAAATTATAGTCTGCAGGCTGGAAATCAGCCCTTGGGTTGTGCAAAGCATGTGAAAGGCTTCATGTTGCATTGTCTGTGTGGTGTTTGGTATTTCGTAGTAGAGGAAAGAGCAGGGGAAAACTGTTGCAAGAACAAGATCCAGAAGGTGTTCTCCTCCTTCAGACCAGCTGAACAGGCATAATCCTGTAGTCCCTCTCTGGTACAGAGTGATCCCAGGATTTTTTTGCTTCTTTTTTTGCCTTTTTATTTTTGCTTTTCTTTTTGTACCAGCTGCACAGCCATGGTGGTTTGTGTTGGTAAAACTTAGCAGTTTCTCAGCTGAATCTCACTGCTCACATTCTTGAAATGACTTCTGGCTGCCTTCACGTGGGGCATCTAAAGACATCCTGAAGGAACACGGAGGTAATTATCAGGTTGCCCCAGTGATCCTGGTGTGGAGGCGGGAGAAAGTGCAGAGCCAGAAATCTGCCGTGAATCCTGTGGTCCTGCTCTCAAAAATGTACTGAAACCCCCACTGACACAAGCTTGTGACTACAGGAGTTCTTGTAGCCACATTTCCCTCATGCCACGGTGCCGAGTTTTCCCTCTGCATTTAAGCTGGAGGAAAACGGTTTTTTTTTGTCATTTTTCTACAGTCAAAGTAGCCACCCAACACCATGTCCTTATAACGAGTTTTTAAGCTGTACAAGCAGACATGAGGAAAAAAAAGCTGATTTTTCTCTACTTAAAAAATGTACTTTGCATGATCTTAGAGGACAGTGTGTATCGCCTTGAGAGACTAGTTTGTATGCATTCTCTTGAAGTGGAAGGGACTCCAAGCAGGGGAAATCACCATGTTGAAGGAGAGGCTACTTTGATTTATGTCGTCTTCAAAGTGTTTGGACTTCCACTCACACTCTAAGCTCTCAAACTGAAATAACTTTGTCTACCCAGGGATTTGTCAGGGTTTAGCTGCATCTGTTCAGAATTGTACTTCTCATTGAAGTAGTGCAGCTCTTTCCTCCTAGAAGAAGCTGCTTGTGTGTTAGCCAAAGGCTACAGTTGTAAAGGCAAGGTTGAACTTGAGTACGTGTGTTTTTTGGTTTAGGTGGTTTTTTTTTGTTTATTTCTTTTATTTTCTTTCCTACCCCCCTTTTTCTGCTCTAGCAATAAAGGTTACATTGATGGCGTCATCCATCATTGCTTGGATGTCACCAAGGCGGTGGTGCGCAGGCTAACAAAGGGTGCAAACCAGCCCACCACTGCTATGAGCAGCCAGGCAGTCTTTGTATTGGGGCAGCAGATATCAAGAAACGGAGACAATCAACAGAGGAATCTGCACATTTGGCAATGGAACCATTTTTATGAGGTTTTGTCCTAAGAGCAGAAGAGCTTGGTTTGCAGTTTGTTGGTCTGCTTGTGAGTTGTAGGCCATGGACACCTCATGGAAGAAGGGCAGATAGTTCAGAAAGACTTGAGATTTCATCAGAGGGCAGCTGCACCTTCCACACACCACTTCTGGATGCCCCCAGGGAATGCCTTCCTCTTTGGAAGAATGAGGAAAGCAATGAATAGATACTTTTTTTTTTTTAACACCCTGATTTCAAGAACTCTGAAGACTGTCACACAAGCAAGAATTTTATTATAGACAGAGTTCTCATGAATGTCTGTCTGAAATTCTATTAGATCAATCTTGAAGATATACAGTCTTTGGGGGCTGAGAAAGCCCTGTGTCTACACTAACTCCATGGAGATTTTCACGTGTTATCTCCAGAGATGTTTGGTCAAGCACAGGTGATCCTGTTGCAGTTTATTGCTGCTGTTTTGTAGGCTTAGAACAAGGCAATATTTTGGACTTGTCTGAAGCTTCCCCTCTTTTCTACATCCTCCTCTTCCCTCCATCATTTTAAATGGTTTAGATGTCATTTATGGCTGTGTAAAGAGGCCCTTCAATCTGTGTAAAATGTGTGTTTTGGTTCTGGCTCAAGCAAGGGAGCTGACAGCAATGGAATTGCTATTTCTGGAGAAGGCAGCAGTTTATCATCTTCTGCCACATTTGTCACTGCCCTCTCTCTCTTTTCAGAGCATACCACTGAAAGAATTTGACAGAAACCAGTTTTGTGTTTCTAGGAAATGAATAATTTGTTTCTTTCAGAGAAAGTGGCCTTTTTTTTTTCCCCTGTAAAGAAAACCAAATAGTAATAATAAAAAAGCTGTTTCACTGTTTGACACACTGGGAGGCCCCCATGTAAGGTCTTCATTCACAGAACATATCTGTGGCTGCACAAATTATTTTCCTTCTTTTATAATGAGCCTTTTGTAAAATGAGAACAGAAATGACTCCTTCCTACACAGGTTTGTTGTGAGAGTGAAGACTTTGAATCACTCATTGTTGCAGTGGAAATCCTATGCATACCACAGACAGAACCCAAAACTTCAGTGTGGTTGAGTGTCAACTAAAAGCGAGGAGAAATATATTTGTGCTTGTGTAGTGCAAGAAACCATAAAGATTTGGCCAGGTGAAGAGATAAAGTATCACCTGAAGGCTTCTCTGTGTGGGGTTTTAGCTGCCTTCCTCATGTTGGAATGCAGCTCTTTTTATGTCCCACAAATACGCAGAGGGCAAAGCCATGACAGGGGTTGGGGATTTGCTACTGGAAGGATCACTAAAACCGCTGTCCAATTCTGGCGCCTTGGGTGGAGAATTCAAAGCAGCCAAGCATTACCTGGAAGAGTCACCGTGTGCCCTGTGGGCTGCCACGGCTGCTGCTGCTGCCAGCAGTGCTCTGCCCAGTTTGCAGCACTGCTGGCGTTGCAGGCACTGCACTGCAGGAGTGAGGGCTATGGGAAAAAGTCAAGGAGCGCTGTCTGCAGGAATTAGGCAGGCCAGTCCAAATTCCAGCACAGAAATCCCTAGATGATAATTTTTTAGAAGGTTTCTCATCTCTAGAGGGTAGAAGTCGAAATCAGAAAAATATCTGAGATGATGAATGGCTCAGAGGAGAACAATCTAATTGTTTTGACGAAAGCTGTTTTCTAGATTAAACTCAGAGCTACAGCACCAGCCATTTTATTTCTCAAACCCTCATTCTTCTCTTTTTTCCCCCCCACCCTTTCTTTGATTATCTATTTCTAATCTCCTGTTTCTGGACACACAGGTAGAATGAGCCCTGTTGCATGAGGCATTTGTTATCATAAGGCTTTTTGTGCACGCCTCCTATCTGATAGTTAAACACAGATTCCTTCTCTGCTGGTGTGTGGGCCTCTTTTGTGTGGACACAAAACCGTGCAGTGCAGATCATTTGTCTTTTTTGGTGCCTGAAGAAGGGATGAGCACCACTGAGGATGTTACATATACTAAATACGTATTCTAAATATAAAAGGATAATGTCATGATGCCTCGAAGTGACGCTATGCAGCTGCAACAGCTGGAGGTGCTGTAAGAGCTGCTTTGGGCCTCTGGTGTAATGGACCTATCCAAGTCCATTGCTAAACCTGTCTCATTCCCTTTGTGCCAATTTCTGCCCATCTCTTTCATCTTTTTTGTTGCCTATGTATCATTGCTTCTCTTTGTTTTTAACATCTTCTTTCCTGTTACTTTAATTTTCCTCTTTCATCCTTGTGTGGTGTGCTCTGGGTGTGTTTTTATTCGAAGCACAGAGCAGATTTGCTTTTATTCCTTCTAAATAGCTGTCAGCCTTTTTCACTCTGCTACAGGTGGCAATGTTATTTTAAGTATTCATAAAGGAGATGTAAGCTCTGATAGGTAGTGTGTCCTAATAAATATAAATTTTAATTTAATTGGGGACTGTGGAGACCAGAGATCCTCTCTCTGACTTACACCAAAAGAAACGAACCTGAACTGGTGGTGGCTTCCTGTCATTGGCACAGTGGGGCAATTCTGGTGGAATAGATAAGTTCCATCAGATAAAATAGGTCCTGCTGCCATTCCAGATGAAATGGTTGTGCTCTCAGCTGGGAGAAGTGTTAACTTGGCACCCACGGAGTGGATGAATGCAGGCAGCATTTCACATCTGAACTGCTTCATTCACAGGTTTTCAGCAGGACTGGGAAGGGACGAGGGAGCGTATTCAAATAGAAATGCTCTTTGAACTGTGTTTTTGTATATTATGGGATAGGAGAAATTAGGGGAGCGGGCAACTATTGTCTAGTTTTGTATATTTCTACAACTTAAAGGAAATCCTGAGGCCTGACAAGAGGGTTCTGTTTTTAAATAAGAAATACATAAAATTTAAGCGTCGATCTCCTTGAATTCCACTTGGTGAATGAGTCCTGATGCTTATATGATATTTTTGCTGTTTATTAATCTAATTTGGCCCTTATAGAAAGGTTGCTTTGGACAAATGGCATCAAGACATAAAATTAATAAACTCCCTATGAGTGTTGCTAACAATGAGAGCTGGCAATAGACAACATCAATGAGTTTCCCATGAGAAACAAAGAAATATCAAAGGGCTGTAAATAGCATTGCCTTTTCTGTTTGCCAGATGAAAATGGGACATGTTGATGGTCCTGAATGTTTTGCCCATTTTCTCACATGTTTGTATTTTCAGTGGCTTAGCTGCTTGGTCTGAGATGTAAAAGACAAAATAGTGCTGTTGGGTGGTGAGAGAAGCCTCCCAGCATTTTAAAACAGCAAAATCCCTGTATTTTTTGCTGCTGTGACTGTTCTTCTGGGTAAAAAGACTGATGGCATTTCTTAGTTTATTGCAACTCTTTCCCTCTAGACAGGATGTTCTGTCTTCCTCTTTCATGTTGAGGTTTGTTTTGGTTCCCCTGCTCAGAATTTGTCATTGTACCCTCCCTCCCATTTTACAGGCAATGGAAGGAACCTTCCAAAGATTTTGCTTGAGTTTGGTTTTTAGACTGAGCTGTTGCAGATCTTGAAGAGCAAAAACACTGTAAGAAGGATAATAGAATCCTTATCCGTAGTAAGAATTAGGAAGTTTCTAATTTGGTAGTCAAATAGTCACCCTACCTGGAAAAAAGAAAGTTTTACTGAGAAGCCTCTCTGACTTCTCTGTGTTCACATAAACCTTAGACTTCGGCAGCAAGTGACCTTCTGAAAGATAAAACTGTCCCTCCAATCATGTTTAATTCAACTAAAATCTAGTCTTACAGGGAAATTGGTGTAAACAAATTCATGCTGAAGCTTAGGATGCTTAGGGTCTGCCAGTGCCGAGTTATTTATCTCACTGCCTTTATTTTCTCATGCAATTTTGTGTTGCCACAAAGCAGAGTTAATGTTCGTAGAATGTTTCAGCATCGTGCTTTGATGCTTAGATACCCAGAATTCATTCTGTTGTGTACTGCTGGTCACTAAACTGTTGAGTTATTTATATTTTGTTGTGATGAGGAATAACATTTGATTTACAAAGGCCTTGTCTTTTTCTTTTATTATTTTTTTTTCCTTTTATACTTTGGGCAACAATGACTTGAACTCTGACTAGTTGCAGTAACTTTTATTTGTGAGCCAATGTCCTTGAGACAAAACAAACACATTGCTTTGCCTAGTGTGGTTATCTTTCCTATTTCAAAAAATATGCAAAGCATAAAGAAAAATGTTTTGCAATGCTGTATCCTCTTTCTCCTGTGGTTACTGTTGCATGGCAAATAATATGCATTATGGTATTTAGTTAGCTAAGCTTTTGCTCTGTGGTCAACCACAAATTTTCCCTGGAGTCAATGGAAGATTCAAATACTGGAGGAATCTGG
Organism: Donacobius atricapilla; assembly: GCA_013397315.1. Classification (NCBI taxonomy): domain Eukaryota; kingdom Metazoa; phylum Chordata; class Aves; order Passeriformes; family Mimidae; genus Donacobius; species Donacobius atricapilla. The sequence goes on from WBMY01011356.1 coordinate 72,284, forward strand.
ATGTGAGTCAGCAGATACTGACCAGAGCTGGGGGAAAAATCAGTTCTGTCTTTAAATTTTCATGAATTCAAAACCTTTCTGAAAATCAATCAGGATGCATAGAAGGAGCATGTTAAACAGGGGAGGAGAAAGGGACACACTTTCAGTCCAGTCTAGTTTCAGATCTCTTTGCAAGATTAAAGATTGAAATGCTACTCTGTGCAGCTGGGGGTGAATATTGGGTCTTTCTCTTGTGAAAGTGTGGGTGCATTTGCCCATCTTGTACTGTGCTGTTACTGGTCATGGCTCTTCATAGTTGCTCTGCATTGAATGAATAATTAAATAATTACTTTCCCTTTTTCTTTTAAAGTAAGTTGGAGTGGTTCCAGGGTAGTGCAGGTAGCAAACAATCCTGCTCCTGAACACCCTTTAGGCTCATGACACGATGGTACTTACCTGAGATGCAGGATGTACATGCAATTATTTTTACTTCATTTTTAGTCTCTTTTCTCACTACTTAGCTTAATTATTAGATAGATCTTCCTTTGATTCAACTAGAACTGATGAATTTTCTCTGCTGAAGATGGATATTTCCAAAGAAAATGTCCATTTCATTGATCTGGTTTTGGGGAGGTTTGCCCCATCAACTTCGACACACTTTATCAGAACAATTGCAGCTGCCTCTGGATGTGTATTTCATATGAGTAATGGCCTAAAACATCTCAAATAAAATGTATAGCTAGCAAAGCAGATGGTGAGCAAGGAAATAGAAGCTGGTTATGCCCGATAAGGTTTTGAAATGTGATGTGGAGGCTGTGTAGAGAAGACCTTGAGCAGAAACTCTCTGAGGTCAGGCCCAATAAAAGCAGAGAAGAAATGTGTAAGATGAGTGCATGAAAAGCTGTGGGTAAAGAGGCTAATGGGGTAGTCAGCCTTTAAAAATGGTTAACCTCTGAGTCCTTGGAATGTGTGAAAATCCTGAAGTGGGTCTTTGGATTCTTTGGTTTTTCTCTGCTGAATGACTTCACGCTCCTCTTTGTGAAGTGAGGACCACAAAAGACCAAAAGACCTTCAGTGGTCTTGGACATGAGCAAATTTGATAAACACTGGGACAAACCCCTGAGCAGATGTGAGCAAAAACTGCTTTGGTGTCGAAGAGAAGCAAGGCTGAACTTGGGAGGATTAACATGGCTCTGCTGAAACCCTCATTAGAAGGGCTGTCCAAACAGGGTTTTTATCCTTCACACACGTGCCCTTTAGTCATGCATACTTGTGCAGCCAGCACGAGCAGCAGTAGAGACAAAATGATCAAGAAAATTAAAATGGTAGTCTGATTATTTTTAATCAAAGAGGCATTGGTGTGAGAGAAAGAGAATGCCTTAAAAATAGGTGGTTCAGTGTGGTGCTACAGACTGAACTAAATTTTATGACCATGTTCTTTTTTGAAAAAATCTATAAATACTTTTTTTTTTGACAGAGGAAGGAGGGGACAGAGAGGGGAGGGAGGTTAGGAGGGGAATGAGAATGAAGTAAAACAAAATTCCCTTTTTTTTTTCTTTTAAAATGGAATGCTAACCAATCCCTTGGCAACAAAGGCTATGTTTATTTTTAATTAAAAAATAACATAGCTGGGTTGACTTCAGTTTTCCCAGCTGCTATTCTTCCATCACAACAGCTCTCTGGCCTCTTTTCCCTTGCTGATTTCTTTCATCATTTGCACTTAGCTTGTATGTGTTACATGGATTTTATGTAATATTTCCTACCACTGGAAGCAAGACTAACAGTCTAAACAAGTAGCTGGGGCTTGGTTCTCATCTACAGTACCTGAGCATGCTCTTCCTTTTGGAAAAGTTATAGGTGTGACCAGGATAACTTTTTTCCATGTGCACATTCCTTGCTGTTTATACGGCTGCCAAGCGAGGAGAGATTTAAAGCTGGGTTTTGAACTTCTGAGTTGTAGCTCATTAAAATAAATGGGGTGGGTTTGGCAAGGCTCAGGTGTCACTGAGCACACAGGTAGTGTTTGAAGGCTGACAAGCAGCCTTGGTGGTTTTTCCTCTGGATGACGGATTGCAAGCTGCCAGGTTTTGTGTTGGCACGTGGAGTGAAAAGTTGGAAAACAGACGTGCTTGGCATGCCTTCTCCTGCAGCTTCATTTCCTCCATCCGCGGGGCAGGACAGGGAGAAGTCAGGGTGATGAACCGTTTTTCCAGCACCTGGTGACAAAGCTGATCACTCCTGTGGTGGAGCTGATGGTGCCCATCTGTACCAATCACTCTGCTTTCCTGTGGACACTAAAAAATTTCAATACTTGTGCAGACATCTAGAGGCCCTTGAGTGTTCAGGCATATCTGCTCCTTTCTGCAGGCATTTTTAAGGTAATGAAAGTTGAGATGGTAACGCTGTAGCCCTAAAGGTTTGTGTTCCAGTCCTTTCTATTAAACACTGCCAGCAGCAGTGGGAGCCGAAGGCATCAAACCTCAACTGCTCCCAGGCAGTAGCTGGAATAAAAGTAGTGGTTTCTTGGGTCACTGGCAACAAACTATGAAAGAAGATATATGTATTAATCACCAATAATGTGACTGCTGGGACACTCTTTCTGATGCCTGATTTGCAAGCTTTCCACACCTAATCAAGCCACTTCAAAAAAATTCTTTGCGTTGTTTTTTCTGCATTATCCCTGAGTAAGTGGCAGCATTCTGGTGCACTGTGGTGCTTTTCCTCTGTGGAAGTTCAGCCCTGTTCATCTTGCCTCAGTCAGAAGGTAGAAAGGCAAGCCCAAATGCCTATGAATGCTTATAATTTGAAGAAATTACATCATGCAAGCATTTTTAAGGCACAAAAAAGGGGAGAGATTGGAGATTTATGGGAACAACCCCCAAAACTGGTAGGATCAGAGGTAGGAGGTATCAGGACAACAACATGGAGGAAGAGAATCTGGACCAAGACATTGATTCAAGTTTGGTATAGCAAGAATATGAACAGGAGTGAGCAAATAAGCTGGAAAGCAGTACAGTGAGGGAAAGCAGGAGAAGAGCAGAGGAAAAAATGGGGCAAGACCATCAGGATGTGATGCAAATAAGATGCATGAAAACCTCTGGGGTGGAATGAGTGCATCTGAATGAGGTTATCCTGGGAGGAGGGTGATAGAGATGTAGAAAGTGAAAAGAATCAATTTTTTTTTTTTTCTTCTTTTCTTCCATTTCAAAGTTTCTGGAGGATGGTTGAGCAAGCTGCTGTGTTCTTCCTGTGGGAACTGGAATGCTGTGTCCTTCCCTTGTTTTTGCAATGGAGCATCGTTGGCTCACGTCCAGTTTCTTGTTTTGGCATGCAATGCATTACCCCTCGTAAAGATGGTTTATTTGAGATAGTACTTAAAGATTTGACAGTAATCAAATAAAGCACAGTGCTTGTGGTCAACTTAATCATTTGTCCCAAATATTTATAGACAATTAGAGAATTGAAATCTTTTGAGCTGAGTGTTACTGGGAAAACAGCAAATTGTCTTAGTAGGAAAGAGGTAGGAATTTGGAAACTAAAAGTTAGTCTGAACTAAAAGCTGAAATAAATCCAAAAGAAAAGAAAGTGGAACCAAATGTTTCCTTCCACAAAATTTGGGAACGCTCATTCTTAGGGTTTAACTCCTTTTAGAAACTTTCCCCAAGGACTAACCTGGAAAATGGAATCAAACTTTTTGCCTCATGGGGAGGGTGTTCTCCAGGGACGTTGTTATCCTATCTCCACATAAAAACCCATGTGAAGGGAAGCCACAGAGGAGGTTCACATGAACCTTCCCTGCTGAGGGAATGCCTTCATTTGCACAAAGCTCTTTTCTGAACTGTTTTATATTTATGGGAGCTGTGAGCTCCAGGATCCACAAATAGTAACTTTTAGTGCTGGCACTAATCCTGTCAATCAAAATTCTTCTCAGAAATGCCATTAATTAAACTTCCCTGAAAAGGATACAGCTCGTAGAATTTTCCCTGCAGCTCCCTCTCTTCCAACACCCATCCCACTAGTGTGTTTCCATTCAATAGCTGAAGAGGAGAAAATTGGAGCTTTCACAAGAGACCTTTTTTGTTGTTTCAAATCTTTAAGCTTACTTACTCTGTTTCTTTTGAGCAGCTTCTTTTATTTGAAATGTTGAATGATGCTAGCAGCTGTCAAAATATGCTTTAAAGCAGGCAGTTTCCATTTACTGTCTGCTGGAAGAGACTATTTTCTGAATTATTATGCAGTATTCTTTATGGATTATTAACAACTTGGATTAGAGCTGTAAGTTTTCTGGAACCCTTTTCTGAAAGGGACAGCGAATTTGCAAGGAATTTGGGAGTTTTTTATTAGCAGTAAATAGTTCCCCTGCGAAGCACGTTCCGCGGCAGACGTGCCAGTGATGTCGGGGAGCTTGTGTTCAATTCCCAGATTGAAAGCAGGGGTATCACAAGCTCCGGCTTTTCAATTTTAGAATGTTTGCTCTTCCAAGCACACAATTTGAGAGGGGGATACTCTGCTTCAGCTGTCTTTTCCTCGCTGTGTGTGTCGCTCCTCTGTTGGCCAGCGAGGTTGACAAAGGACAAAAGGACAAAGGGCTCCTCTGGAGCAGGCTTGGCCTGTCCCTGCTGTCCATGTGGGAACAGCAGATCCTGCATGGAGCAGCTGAGGAGCACAGCCCTCTGTTTATTCCTGTGGTCAGGAACTGCTGAGCAAAGCAGGAAGAGACGGGGAGCCTGGATTTCTGCTCATTGTGGATGCCACTGCTGTGTGGTTAGCGAATGGTTTCTGCTTAGTAGCACAAATGTGGGCAGAGAAGGAAGCAAGTGCTGTATTTGCATGGCCAAGGATGCTGTTCCAGCCCACATCTGCTCAGATGCACTCATACTTTGCTCATTTGTTAGCCTCTAATTTCAGGGATCAGCATGCAAAGATCTCTCCATCTCCTTTAACTCAGTGTGAACTGTACCTGCTCCTTCCTCCTTTTGGTTGTGTTTAACCTCAGGAAGCACTTTTTTTTTTTTTTTTTTTCTTTCCTGATCCATGTAGGAAATGTGCAGAATGAAACGCTCTGTGTAGGGCAGTCATTGTACCTGGAAAATGTTCGCTTTTGTTGAGAGAGTGTTGCTGTGAATGTAGGAGGAATGACTTTCCTCCAAAAATGGGACTTTCCACCCCCTAGGGCATCCTGCTACTCAAGTCGTCAGGAGGACAACTGGCATTTTGTGATGGTGGAGGGGAAATTTGTCATTTTCTGTAACTTTGGAGGTCGGATGAGTTTCTCATTAAGAGGATCTTAGCAGTGTGGCACAAGGGAAGGGGAAGATCTTTCTCCTTCACAAACAGGAGGTGGCTGCGCCCCTCTTAGAGCTCAGGTACAGCAAGCTGTGCTCAAGCAGAGCATGTAAATGTGTCTTTAGCCTGAAGCCAGTGGGATTTGACCACAGTTTTTAAATTTAACTCAAGTACATTGCTGATGAGGTGTTTTATTTACTTTGAGCTGCTGTTTTGTGCTGGGTGAGCAGCTCACAGGTGTCAACACACCTCCCCTTTCTAGAGAACAAATTCCTTGGGCACCTGTTTGGGGCATCCTGGTGATGCACGAGTTTGAGGCTTCTTGTCCCCTCTCCTGCTGGCAGCACTCCTTTGCCAAATCCTGTATTGAGAAGTCCTCTTTCTGCACACAGCACATCCAAGGAAAGGTTTTTAGTGCTCCCTCTGTAATATCTTCCCACGTGAAGAAACTACATGGCAACAGTGACAACATACAAATCAAAAGGAGAAAAGTAGTTCTGGAAGAAGTGAGTATTCAAAGAAATACTTCACCTAGACTACTTTTTAAAAAAAGGTGGTTTCCTGCTGTCATTTTCATGACTTGAGGAAAAAGAAGCAATTTGCAATTATTGTTATTATTATTCTCAAAAGCCAATATTGAAATCTATGGATAAAAATTTTTAGCTGTAACTGGGATGAGATTCAAGCAACACTCAGATGCACTTTTCAACTATTCTTTGTGTTCCCACTCTCTCCTACTGATGTAATTTCATTTTCCTAAGTGATTACATATGTAAGTGGGACTAAAACCCAGGTGTGCTATTTCCAAGACAGCTTTTTAACCACCTTGCAGTCAGGTTTGGGATTGCTCCATTGTGTGGGATGCAATGCTGAATACTTTGTGTGTGCATACCAGAGCTCAGTGTGAACCAGGTGAGTGAGGGTTTCTCTCTGCATTAGGCGAGTGAGGACTCTGTCACGGGGATTTTTTTCAGTGTTGGCAGCTGCTGAACCTGATGGAAAAAAGCTGCCATGGAGATCAGTAAATCTATGGATTCCACCTTTGATTCAGGCATTCTGCAAGTCACAAGCTGCTGTAGAGTGTTTGTGGGAAGCATCATTTTCTATTTTCCCTGTCCCTGTGTTCTACTGTAAACATCTGATACTGGCCACTGCTGGGGTCTCTTGGATAAAGTGCAATACCTGCAACACGGAGTTGGATAATTGGGCTCCATAACTTTATTTTCATTCAAAGCTACCGGGTGTGATGGAACCAAATTCCTTAGCAGAGCAGAGGGGAGTGAAACCACGCTTCTCTCTGTGTGTGCATGCAAATACTTTTAATAACCCTGCCCAACCCACATTTAAATGTCACAGGTCAGCTGCTGAATGACCTTGGATGTGATTTGATTTCCCCAGCTCCTATCATCAAGAGAGCAGCAGCTCCTGAGTTCCTTAAGTCACAAAGGACTTCTGATCAAGCACTTTTAATCAGAACTTCTGATAAAAACATTTCTGTCACTAAAGTGGTATTTAATGGCTGCTGTCCTGTGTTATCTGGTGCCCATGTTAGCTGGAAATTGAGTGTTGAATATGCAGTGCTGGGCGTGAGCCAAGGTCTGGGATGCTGTTAATGCCATTGCACAAACGAGAGCAGAACATGAACTCAAAGTTTATGGTCAGGGGAATTTGAAGGACTAAAGAATCAGTAAAAATGGTGCCAGTTTTACCGCTGAAGATTACAGCCCAGAGCGTGGCCAAACCTGAGGGATGTTTGTTGGATTGGAGGGTTTGGATTTATGGAATCTGTTTTTTTGACCTGGGCCTGAACTTCCTTCACCCTTAAGTTGTATGGAAATTACCTGTTTGTTAAATTGTTTGCAACCCTTCATATTAAGCTTGCAATGGAATTGTGATGAGATAGAAGCTCTTTTGGAAGGCAAACACTGTGAGAGAATATTTCAGTTCTTCTGTTGTCATCACAAATTATGTGGAAACTTGATTCAGAGAAGTATTACTTTAGAACAGAGCACATACAAGGAGAGCAGCAGAAAAGGTCTTCATGACTATGGGAGAGAAAATGAAAATATTTTTGGGGCTTGTCTCCATTTTAGAAATCTTGAAGAGATTGAAAGAGAACAAAGGATCTGAAACAGAAAAGAGCTTCTGGACCCAGGACCCTCCAAAAGCATGATCTGGGTGTCTTGAAGTTATTCCTGCTGAGAGTCAAGTGGGGCACACTAAACAACAGAAATGAGCACAGTAAGATTTTCAATTTAATGGAAAATTTGGAAATAATTTGGTGACCTGGAGGGCCTTGTTATTCATGAGTTGAAGCTCTGGACTGACAGAGCCTGGTCTGCTCTTGCTGTAAGCAAGTGTAACCAGGGAGAGGAAGACTTAAAGCCCTTGGTGGTTCTTTTCATACCCTGATAATCAGGGATGTCTTTTTAAATTGTTCATTTTTCTTATGTGATATATGCACAGTAATGCTCAGCATCAAATGGGGGTTGAGATCTCTTCAATCTAATGCTGAAACTCCTAAAACATTGGATCAAATTCTTGGCTTTGGCCACCCAAGTATTTGCAATAATGTGAATCAGTGGCAGGTGTCTTAAAACCTAGAGACCAGGCTGTAAAATTGTGGTTGAAATTACAGAGCAGCCATTTGTATTGAGTCCTCAAAAGTCTGAGTTTCCAGTGAATAACCAGAAATGAGTGCAAGTACCAACCCTGCACTATAATCTCAAAGTAACTGAAAATAGGTTGATTTTTGGGTAATCCATTTCCTCTGTTGGCAGCAGGATGTTCAACATGAAGGCCCTTGGCTCTAAAGAGAGCAAGAGACCATGAGAGGCTCTCTGAAGAAAGCTCGCAGTTTTTATTTTTACCCCGGTGTGTCTGTATACTACTAAAGAGGCAGCTGAACGCAGAGGAAAAATACCCCAGTTCACTGAAGATTGTGAATTGCTGCATTTCCTGGTGTCCATTCTGGGTTTCTACCAGGTCACCCAGAAACTGTTCAGGGTGGGGAGCCCATGCCCATGCATGGCAGCCCTTTCAGGGGGCCTGCTAATATTCTCAGAGGACTCTTCCTCAGACTCCAGGAGGTCTTTGAGAGTGACTGGCTTGTTTAGAATTGATTGCTGCGTGTGTAAAGATCTAAGGGGCTCTTTTATCTCCTGCACCTTTACTTCTGAAGGGTGAATTCAGTTTGCCTGTAGAAATTCATGACTGTGAGCTCTTTCCCCATTTTGTAGTACTGGCTTTTAATTTTTTTAAAAACTGAATAGTTTCATATCATCTGCAGACTGTCATCTTACTGTTGATCTGCTTTTGCAGAGTACTTTTTGGAGCATGTTTTATACCGCAGGGAATATCCTATATCCTTAGAGGGGGAGTGTGCTGGGAGCCTGGCTCTGCTGTGAAAATTCATTGCTGGTCAGACAGTGAGTTTCATCTTGTTCTAATAACAAGAGTCTGTATCAGCTTCACCTCTTAAAGATGTTTTAGTGGCTGACTTGGTTAAGAGATCTTGGGAAACAAAAATCTCCTTTGTCACATTCTGATTTCTAGAGCTTTTGACTGTGGGTTTTGTTGGTATCTTAAAACATTTAAGTCTTACTCCATACTTTAAAGAAAAAAATCTTTCTAGGAATGTCATTAAAGAAGACTTTACCAAAGAAAAATGAAGAAGGCAGAGTAATTATGCCTTTACTAAATAAGGGTCTTTATTTTCTATTTTTGTGTAGAGATCACCTTGATTTTCTGGAGTCATCATTCTGATTCATCAAGCAGCTGGTTTGTTACTGAAAAGCTCAGAATATTTCCTCTGATTGCCTTCCTGTGAGTATGATCAAAGAACTTACCTCAGACTTCCTTTCCTGTGGTATTCAGAAGCTGGGGAGGGGGGTTTTGAGGTTTTTTTTTCCTTGTGTGTTTTCTTATTTGGAGGTTGATCCAAATTCCTCTGAAAATCAGTGAACCCTGCAGCAGACCCTTGGCTCCTGTCCCTCTGGTGTCACTGACACCAGTGATTCCTTTGTTCAGAATTGATAGCAGATTTAAAGTATTTCACATGGAATTTTGCCTTCAACTCAAAATCATTGTGTTTCACAGTAATCATTTTGCTGGTGTATGGCCGTTCTTTTAAAAGTTCTTTTTCTCCACTGGATTTTAGGAAGTTTTCTCTTGCAGTGGGAGTCTTAAATCATATTTACTTGTGTTATGATCATATGCTGGTGTGCTACTATCCTGTTGTGTCTTCTTTTTAGAGCAAGAAGGCTCTGAGAATAATGTGAGAGACCAAGTAACTGTGTTTACTGACTACTCACAGCATGGAACACTTAGACATTTTTTCACAAACATTGTTCCTTCCCTGCCAGAACAAGTGAGGGCTCACAAACCATTTAAAGGAAGTGTTTATAATGTGTGTAAACTTCAGCCCCTCAATATACGGAAATTCCAGACTGGAGACAAACTCTGGGCTGGCTCTAAGTTTTAGCAGCGCCTGCGACAGCAGAATGATGGGTCAGAAATATCGCCCCAGCTGCCTGAAATATCATCCTCAGTCAGTTCAGGGTACAATGAGCTGCTTGGGGACCACTTTCTCTTGGTGCCTGGGCCTCCTCTGTACCTCTGCCCCTCTTTTTTTTGGCAAGAGCCAAGGAGGGGAAGACACGCAAAGCGGCAGGCTGGATGCTGCTTGCATTGCCTTTCACCTCCAGCAGCCTTCCCTCCCCATCAGGGTCGCTGGTTTTGTCATCATCCTTGGGGGGAAGCAAATCTAACTCTGCCTACACTTCTGAGGAGGTTTGTGCAAGTGCTGAACGGGCTGATAATCGTTGCAGGCTGTTCTCTGCCCTGGCTGTTGTTTTGCAGCTCTGCGCTGCCTTCGAGCCTTTGCTGGGGGGAAGTGTTTAAAACTGAAGCCAGATGCAGTCTGGTATTTCCACTTGTAGGGAATGCTGATGTTTCAGAGTTAGGGTTTCTTTTTGATTCAGGACCAGCCTAAATGTTCTGGAATTTCCCATGGAATGCTTCTTCCCATGAGATGTCAGGGTTGAAGTTCCCACGTGCTTCCACGAGTTGTGCGTTTATGAGGTATTTAAATTCCTTAAAAATATGAATCCAGGCAAAGAAGGTCAAGCTGTCCAAAAGCGAGTAGGATCATAAACGCAAGTCCTTTTTTCCTGTGCTAAGGATCAGATATTCAAAGAGAGCACTGCCTGCCCTCCAGAGTGTTTCTGATACCTCAGTAGTTGGAGCTGTATTTGTAGACAGGTCTGAGCACACAGGCTGTGGTGGTGAAAGAAGGCTTTTCAGTCCCTCAAAACTGAGCTGCGGCTGGTTCCTTACTTTAGTTCATCAATTGCATTGCAAATCCATCCTCCAGGGACTCGGCCATCTTCTCCAAGTGTAGGATGCAGGCCAAGTGCCACCTCTCTCATGCTGAAGTCCCTCTGGTGCCTGCTCAGCATTTTTCAAGGTGACTAGAGTTCTATCACAAAGAAGTAAAGGCAAAACCTGATCATATTTTCAATACTTATCCTCCACTTTCACGTGGAAAAGCTGAACAGAGGGATGGGTTTTAGGGGATGTGAATGAAACTAGTTGCCTCTAGAAACTCATTAAAACAAATGTTGTGGACTAATACACTCATATGGAAAGGAAAAAAACCTCAGCCTTATCTCTGTACTGGAAACGAGGCCCATCTCTTTTTCTGAATATAAAGGACAGTAACAGTTTAGTATTATCATGACAGTCCTGCTAAGTCTTCTGTTAGTTCTTGAATACAGTCAAACCTGACTTTGGAAGGCCATCTGACATGATTATAGGAATTACTTTCAAAAATAAGTGCTATCCTCAAAGGTTAAGCTTCAGAGTCACTGGATAGGGATGCTTTTTTTTTTTTTATTTTTCCATGGAAATGTTTGTTTTGTTGAAAGATGTTTGCCTTTAGGAAACACTGTGTGAGAATGGGTTTGGTCAGCTTTTCTACTACAAAACCAAGCCCGAAAGCATTTCTATAGAGTCTCTGAAGATATTTCTCATGGCTTTACTGTGCTGAGGTAAAGTTAGATGAACATGGCATCTTCCTTTTCTCATCCATCCCCTCTGCCAAGTGGAAAAGGAGGGACAGAGCTCAGTCTTGCCTGAGTTTCCCTGTAACTTCTGGGACCTCAAGCGACCTCTGTGTACAGCTGGGCCACTTTTTGGGAAAAGCACTTTTGTGAGAGATGAGAGCCTTGGTGGGTTTTGTGTTGCATTGGGTGGCTGAAGAGGCATTACAACTGTTTTTAGTGGTTGTAAACAAAGCCAGTGCATCATTTAGGTAAAGTTATTCTTCATTTAATGGTGAAACCAAACAAATAAACCCGTTGTGACTCACCCCGAGTTCTGGGTGAAGAACATTTTTTATTTTCCAGAAAGTACAGCACCTGGGAACTGTAAAATGGACATGAGTAGCTGAAGAGAACCCGCTTCTGATAAACCATACCTTTTCAGACAGAGGTTTAAGAACATTTGAAAAAAAAAAAAAACTAAAAAAAATCTGAACAAGCAGAAAGATCATCTGTAAGGGCAGAATCACTGCTGTGGAGGGAGTGGAGTTGATTATTTGTATCTTCTCAGCAGGTAGGGAGCAGATAGAGCTCCCTGGAGAGGAGGTGGCAGGAACATGCTGCGCTTTGGCTCTGCTCACTGGCAGGGAGTCCATCAGGGAGCAGAGGCAAGCACAGCTTGGGCACAGCAGATGTGTCCTTGTCCTCGGCTCAGTACTGCCCTCCTAAGTCAGGGAATTCATGTGCTGAGGGAAAGAGAGGCTGGGAGCTGTTCTTCACTCTTCAGTGACCACTGCTCTTTCTCAGCTCCATCACAAGGAGCTCTCCTGGCACTTTAGAACTGCATTTCTCTTGTTGCAGCTTTGGCTTTCCAAAGGCCATTGTTTGCTTGGTGTGTGTCACCTCACAGGGCAGACCAATCTATCTGATAAATGGGGCCAATTATTCAGAACCCTTCTAATTACACAGCATTACACAGATTTTCCTTGCCTACAGTTTGGTGATGCCTTCAGATCATGCTATGCAAGAGCCTTGGCCCAATATTTCTGTATAATGTGGAAGTGAGAATTGGCTGAAGTTTTAAAAGAGTATCTTGTCTCTAGCTCATGTTGTGTACTCAGGTGTTGTGGCGGGGTGGCCTCAGGAGCACACCGGCGTTGTTAGATGTTGATATGAACTGAGCTTGAACTCCCCATATCTGGAAGTTCCCTATGTCTGTTTTCCAACAAGAACCTGATTTTTTTTTGCAACCTTTTCTCACGTGTGCTCTGTGGGTTTGGAACTGTTAAATCTTTGGCTTGACTCTCACTTTCACTGGAGTCCCTTTACACAGTTAAGGCATTCTTCTACAGGGGTCTTAAAATGAAAGTAGATGGCATTTAATGGCTTAAATGAGAAACAGGTCCCCTAAAAAAACAAGTGAAATTGGTCGTCCCTAAATTGTTGAGTGCTGACCTTGAAAAAACCCTTACAGTCTCTGCAGGCAGACTGGAATGTTTTCAGGAGAGCAGATACCCCAAACTTCAAGAGATTACCTGAGGCAGGGTTTTTTTCTGCTCTTCTTTTAAGGAGGAACTTCTTTTCTATTACACTTGGTACCCACATATCTTTCTTAAAGCACTTTTTGTTTGTCACTGAACTCAAGAACTGCTGCTGCTATAGTAGTCTCACCCTTCTTTAGGATTTTTTTAATTTGCTGGTTTAAATGATTTATATTTAACATTTATTTTGGTTATGTGGGCACGTTGAAGACTCTGTTTGTATTTTGAGTATTGGGAGGGCTTTTCTGTGTGGGAGGCAATGTCTAAATATGTTTTGAGGAGGGGGGAGGCAAGAAAAGCTGTCATCCATCAACCGGTATTAAGTCCAACTTCGAAAGTTTGATACAAACGAAATCTGACTGTTAGTGCAGACATGATACAAATTAGCTGTGACTTTATGATACCAGCTGTTTCTCTGACAGGGTAAAAGGGCACATAACTAGAATAGCATCTTTTGTTGAAAGCAGTGTTTCCCTTTGTTAAATGTGGGAGCCTCAGCCAAAAAAAAAAAAAAAAAAATCTTGGTGTGTAGTTATGTGACACGTGCAGTCTGCAACGTGTTCGTGGAGCTCGGGGGGCTTTTTACTGAGGTTTTTCAAAGTCAGGGTTATCATAAGTGTACTGTTTTTGCTAGTTTTATCACTGAGAGACAAATCTCTGTCATGTTTTTCCCCTGTGTTAAAAGTGAGGATAATCTGAGTGCTATTTTCCTTACAAGTACGAAGAAAACCCTGAACAAAACCTGAGAATAGTCTACGAATCTCAACGCAAAATTTAATTGAATTTGTTATTTGTATCAATTGCGTTCTCAGGTGGTTTTTTTCCTTCCCGGAATTTCAGGGCATTTTATTCCATAAAAAATCTATGTAGTCTCTAAAGAAGTACCAGTGAGCACTGAGTTGTCACTATACATCTGTGTCTCTGCTCTGTATTTCTGACCCTAACACCACACTAACGCTGGCTAACTCAGGCAACAGAAAGTTGCCTGTAGCCTGTAAATAAGCTGAAACAATGGGATTTATAAAGACATCAAATTAATCTTCCTTCTGCCCCTGGAGTAAGAGCCAGTAAGTTTTCAAAATTTATTGCTACGGGTACTAGAGATATTCCATTTCAATCAGGGAAGGGGCAATATTAGCAATGGAGTTATGTTATTAATACACAAACACTTAACTAAGAGTACTACAAGGAGCAACACGAAGGCTAAAACTGCCCAGAGAAGCAGAATTTAGGCTGAATGTCTTCTACACTTTCTCAGCCACTGTGAGCAAACAAACCCACCTCCTACTGAAGATGCAGAAAATAAAAAATACATGGATGTAGAACTGTAGCCGGCATGTGAGTGAAAAGGCAGAGTTAAGTGTGTTGAAAAATATTCACTTCTACTTGTAAACTTCTTGGGGTAAATTTTAAAGATAAATACGTTTCAAAAGAGAAGTTGAGAATGTAATTGCTGTTGAATTTTCTTGCATTGCTGGTGATAATATGAAGCATGAAATAGAAAATTCCAAGCATTGCTAAATAGGACTTGGCCATTTCTATTGCAAACATCTAATTTTACTGTCTAACATCTGTTTCTGAAATTACGTGAAGTATTTATTTAAAATGTCTTACCATGATAGTCTAAGTGACAAGAGAACATCTTGTTTTCATGAATGTTCAGAGTGGTATGTCAACAAACAAAGGTCCATACATGACATTTGAAGAACAAAACCCAACCACAAGGAGTCCCACATTCTGTACTGATTTTTTTTTTGTTGATGTAAAAGTCCCCTTAGCCAGCGTTCTCCTTATGGTTGTATCCCTGCAAACCTGGAGTGTCTCCAAGGAGAGCTGAATGGATCCCTTCCATCCATGCAAGCAGGCTGAGTTTGGGAGCACAGGGCTGGCTGCACGTGCAGTCAGAGTGAAAATGTGTGTGAGATGCCAGAGAAACGTGTTAATCACAAAAGTGAAGAAACAACCAAGAGGAAAAATGATGCGGGCAACTTAAGCAGGTAACATTTTAGCAAGAAAATTATGTGCTGTCAAATGTATGAGAGCTGCAGAATCCATCATCCCAGTGGAGTTTTATGGCCATGATGTAAGATATGAGAAGGGATGCTAGCCCTCAAATCCCAGAATTTAAATTAACCTTTTTATTATCTGAAAATGCATTCCTTTTAATGAGAAGAACTTTTTCTTCCCCCCTCTCATTTTGAGTTCCAAACTCTTGAGTTGTCTTGTTCCCAACTTCAGTCAAGTTGCCACGTCCCTCTCCAAGATGCTGACGTTCAGTGGTAAAGTGATATTGGCTCTTTGGGGTGGTTGGGAGAGGACAAACGTTCTGTAGTCAGGTGTGGCAGCTGCCTCCCACCCTCTGGGATGAGGAATTTGTGCAGTGACTGACTTACAGTCAGGTACTCGGGTACCGTTTCAACAGCACGAGGAGACCTTCTGGAGAAGCCCCTTTTTCCACACGGCAGACAGGTTATTCCTGATGTTGGGTTACTCTGGGATTTATGGTTGATGATAAGGAAAACCCCTTTACGTTCCCGCTGTTTTGCAGATGCTAATCATGCAAAATGACTCGTGTGTGTGTGTTTTTGTAACCCCTCTGAGGGTAGCTGGTGCACTGCTACCCTCACGTTCATTTGCGTCTCAACTTGGTTGATTTGTGAGGGTCTGCAAATCTTTATTTGTCGTGGTTATTTAGAATCCCCCTCTGTGTTTCCCCTCTGGAAGCGAAAACTCCGTTCTGTAGGAGTAAAATGGGCAAAATTTGACCTTGAAAGTGAGTAAATATTTAAGGACTTGCTTCTTCCATTCAGTGACGCTGAACATTAGGTTCATTCTTACACAGTTATGTTGATCTTACAGATTCTTTTTTTTCCCCCCTTTTTCTCTTTCTTTCTATCCCTTGCTTTCAATTTGCTTTCATCTTTTAATTTCTTCCACCCAGCCCAAAGCAAAAATCTCTAAGCAATGGTCTTGTTCAAAGTATGGAAGCCGGCTCCAAAACCAACCTTGCTTCAGTTTTAAAACCTTGCTTGAGGGAGCCAGAATCCCTTTACTTAAATGATTTAATTTTCAAGCAGTATGAATCATGCAGCAACTGCACAGACTCTGGCTAGAATATATTATACATATGTTTGTTCTTTAGGCAGTAAGGAGAGAATACAGAACTGGAGGTCATTTGAGTTACAACTGCTTTGGGGGATTTTTTTTTTTTCCCTAAAACATTCCTTCTAACAAATGCAGTTTAAATGGGTTTGTTTATACGGCGTGGAATTGGAAAGGCCCAAACTAACCAGGCTTTACACAATGTGGCCTTCTTCCAAATTAATCTAAAATATTTTAATCCCTCTGGAGTTTCTTTATCCTCTGCATCTGTGCTATAGTGGAGACACATTTTTAACATTTCTTTGAGGAAAATTACCTTTTTTCCCCTCCCAACTGTACTCAGCAAGGTCAATGGAGCACTGTTACATGCTATTTAAACATCTGAGATTCATCATATATCTGCACAACAGAAAGAATCATCATAAAAGCTCTAATGAATCCCGACTGCTAGCCAAGTAAGGGAGTCTCCTTACGGATACTGGGGATTAGAAACAAAGAATACATGCAAGACACAGGTTTTCACGCTGCAGCTTTTGCAATTAATAACTGAACTACCCCTCGAAAAGGGAGCAGGGAATGTTTGTGACCACCCCCCCCTAGAACAATTCTGGCGAATCACACCCTGCTTAAGCCAAATTCTGAAGTTGTTGCATGGGCCAAGATGTTCTTGGGGTCTGGCTGGAACCAAAGGGGGGCACTCTCCTCGTGGGACCAGCCTGAGGAGTTTCTTGCCCCTGGGGAAGGAGATGCTCCAAGCCATGGGCAAGTTCCAGTGCTGGCTGCCTCAGCCCCTGCCTGTGTGCCTGTTCTTGGTTTTATGGCCTGCTTGGTTCAGTAGCAAGTTTATGGGACTGAACTCATTTCTACTAAAATTTTTGTAGTATTTTTTTTTTTTTAACTGAAATACTGAGAGAGACCTAAATATTTCAGTATTTGTGAAATTATTTTCCGGGCATTGCAGAAGCCACTGCTACTCCTACTGTTGCCTGTAGTTCCAGTCAGCCTGAAATGGCCTCAGGGAGCAGATACAGCTTGGATCTTTTGGGATATTTTATCTGGAAAACTTCGATATGGGCATTCTTATCTGAAATAATGTTACTTAGCTTCTTTTTTTCCTTCTTGGTAGATGACACCAGGGCTGGTTTAAACATCTATGTTTGTTCTAGACTCATTAACCCTCTGAATCCTGCTAGATCATGAAGTTCAGGTAGCTTTAGGATTGCACCTCTGAAGGAAAAATGAAGCTCTGTAGACCTCTGCTCTATGAAGGCTTAGGGTTTTACCACAGTTGTTTTTTAATTCTCATCATTCAAGTCCTGCAGGGACTGCAGAGAAATGAGCAGTCCTGGAAAACTTAATCTGGAAAACTTTCATATGGGCATTTTTATCTGAAATAATGTTACTTAGCTTTTGTTTTTTTTTCTTTCTTGGTAGATGACACCAGGGCTGATTTAAACATCTGTGTTTGTTCTAGAGTCACTGACCCTCTGAATCCTGCTAGATCATGAAGTTTGGGTAGCTTTAGGATTGTACCACTGAAGGAAAAATGAAACTCTGGAGACCTCTGCTCTGTGAAGGCCTAGGGTTTTACCATGACTGTTTTTTAATTCTCATCACTGAAGTCCTTCAGGGACTGCAGAGAAACGAGCTTCTCTGCCAACCTGAGGACAGGCTGGTGGCCTTGTCCTTCATCCTGGTGGACTCTGCCTCTCCAGCTGTACTGTGCAGGGAACAGCGCTGATCTTCTGCCCGAGGAGCTGTGGGATGGCGCATGGGGACAGTGGTGGTCCCAGTGAAATCACCACCCCAGGCTGGCCCTGCTCTCAAATGAAGAATCACACCTACCTCAAACACATTTTTCCCCATCTTTTCACGTAGTCAGAGGTATTTTGGGACCATTGCAAGCCGTACAGTAATGGAATAAATTCCAAGTGCAGCAGGAGACCACATTGGAGGAAAAACTCATTACATGCCAAGGGCATTTCTTTTACTTTTTCTCCTGGTACTGGAAAATATTCCCTAAATAATACATCTGGATGTGGAGGAGAAGAGAGGGGAAAGATGAAAAACAATCCTTTAAATTCAGTAGGAGCCTATTTAATGGCTTGTTTAATCTGCCAGCTGGCACAGCATTGACTTCTTGCTGCACATACTTTAAGAAGACCTATGTAGTTCTTGGAAGTGAGTTTATATTAAGTTGTAGAAACTTAAATATGGATAAATTGGCAAGGCTGCTTTTTGGTGCTTATTAGAAATCAAGAAACTGCTTAGTCATCTCCAAAGATATTTCTGTCTCCTTTTAAATATAAATACCAAAGTAATATGGACTTAAGGCAGTAGCAAAGATAGTAAAAATTCAGATCTGTTCCCTCTTTGTGTACCCTCTTTGAAGTATGTGCTCATCCTCCAGACTCTGAAATCACACGTATTCCCTATACAACACTGTGCTTTGGGCAGTGTTTTTAGAATGTTGTTCGTGACAGCCGTTTCTTTGAAGTAATGTTACGAGTTTGCACGTTATGAATTTGTGTCTTTTGCAGCACTCCCTGGCTAAGAAAACTTGTGTTATCTTTATGTGGATTTTATTAGGGGTGTCTTGCAAGTGGTATCACCTAATAGGTTCTCTGGGGTATAGTTTGCATCTGTTTTATGTGACTCTAAGTGCTGATGCTTTTGGATTTTAATTGGCGTTGTGTGAAGGTAGATGGGCAAAACTGAGAGCAAACTTGATGTGCAGTGTGATGTATATAATTACATTTACACTTTCTGTTCCTGAAAAGTTAGGCCGCACCAAGATGCACATCTTCTGTTTTCAATTACTTTCAGCAGTGGAAAAGCAAGAGAGAAAGGATTCAACTAGAGAACAACCTGTCTTTTATGTTTAGGGACTCCTTTAACAGGATCTGAAGTGACACTTGTCAGTGTTTACAAGCTGTAAAGGTTTTATTTGGTTCAGGTAAGCATGGAAAAATCTGGCTGTTTATTTATGATTTGCAGATATGGCTTTTATTTTCTTTGTTCTCCTTAAGAGTCCAAGCTGTTTTTAAGTTGATGCAGTAGATTTTCTTGGTGTTATTATTTTTAATCTAGGGTATGGATTTTAAGGATCCTCCAGATTTGCAAGCATTATCACCGGGGACTTTTGTTTGGCTCTTCTCTGTACACATCCAGCTGCACCCTGTGGCTGTGAAAAAGGGGCTCCATGCGCCTCTGGTGCCCAGAACTCAGACTGTGACCAGTCATGTGCGCTCTGTGTCTGCCTGAGCTGGGTGGAATTACATGGCAACAAGGGAGGCTGGAGAGGAGGAGCCCATGGGGGGTTTTGCATCCTTATGGAAGAGGATTTAGGGAATGGTGGTAGGAAACATTTAGTACAGAAATGACTTTTTTTTTTTTTTTTTCCCCCTCCTGGAGTGCACAGCTATCTGAGGCACTGTTCCTAAATAAATGAAGCAATTAAAAATTTATCTGCTTTATGCAGTGCTCAAGCGTAACTTTCTTTTGTCGCATTAATACAAAGCATCTGTGCGTGTCTGTGTGCACACAGGTGGTACTGCCAGGTCTCACCTGTCTTGTTTATCTGACTCTGAGCCAGGCCAAAGCCTCACTGCTGTTGGGTCCTCTGATTTGGTGACATCGTTGTGTGTTTCCTCGTTTTCAGCTGAACTCAGCCTACAGTGGGGGGTGTATGACGTAGGCTTTGAGGGGTATACATCTATTTTGTGATACCCTGTTTGGACGGTCATGCTGAAAGGCTTTGTGCTTTTGCTGCCCTGCTTTACCTCTTTAAAGCCAGGACTGACCTCCTGCTTCAGCTTTCAACCAAAATGACATGGAATTGCTTCTCATTAGAGATAAGTTGATAGACCTACCTGGCAGGAAACAGTCTGGGTTTCGTTTTTAAAGGTGACCAGAAGTGTGAGCTGGAAAAGCCCAGCAGAAATTTCTGCAGCTGCATCCATTCCAGGTGGAATTCCACAGATTTCCATGATGCTCTGCCATTGAATAACTGGCCTTTCATCTGCAATGCATCCGTCATGGTGACATGTCTTGTTTTGGTGAAAGAGTACAGATATTGGGAGGGAAGATGAGTTACAGTTCAAAAGCAACTGGCAACACCTTGAAAATTTATCATTCACTTCTTCCAAGGAACTCGTTGGATTCAAAATATTCAGTGTCTCTTAGGGCAAAACTAGTAACATCAGCAAACCAAAGAACTTTAGGTGTGTTGGGTTTTTTTGTCATATTACTTTTTTCTTTAAAAATGCAGGGATGATCTTTAAAACCTAGTACTGTTGCTTGTTGTTGGCTCAATAGAGCAAGCAATAGAGACCTCCCCCAGCCCTCGTTAGAGTTCATGATGTTCAGCGCTAGGCAGAGCTGGGTGCTAGAGCTGCATGTTTTAGCTTTAGGAAAGAAAAAGGGTTGAAAGCACAAAACTGAAGCCACAGTAAGCTGGCTGCATTGTATCTTCATATTATTTTCTATTACTATTTTATGACTGGCTATGTAGCTTAACGTATCATGATTTTGTATTTTGAAACATATTCCAGAGAACATGTGGAGTTTGAAGCCTGGCTGAGTGATTACTGCTGTTGGAACCTTACCTTAAGATTTGCTCTAGCATTTCATTATTTTCAATGGCATCGCCTTCGCCTTTTAATTCAAGACCTGAGAGATACAGAGAAAGTGTGTAAATAGAGTGCTAAAACATTTGTAAAACCTGCTTGGAAACAAATACATTCAGAAAATATATTGGTGAAGCCTTTCCATGGTTGTGCAGCTGCTTCTGCCGTTGTGACATTTTTTTCCATTCTCTGTTTCATTTTTTATTTTTCCTAATAGAAATCAGTGGGAAATTGGCATTGTCATTTAACAGGGTTTATTCTCCTCTTTAATGTGTCTTGCTCATCTGTGCTAGTTGTTCTTTCCTATCATTAGGAATAAAGAGCTCCTGGCTGGAAGAGTAGTTGCTGGTGGAAGCAGATAAAGGCAAGGGTAACTGGTGAATGATAGCCCATGAGCTTGTTTCCCAGTGTTTGCAGGAAAAAGTGAATGTAAATCAGAGCTCATTTGGGGATTAAGCGCTTTTACAAATGGTTTTGTGGGCTACAGAATCCCTTCTTGTTTCTGTTTGTTTGGCCTCGTCGTCATTACCTGGGTTATTCCCACTTGTGGTTAAACGCTGGTGAAAGGCAATGAAGCTTTTACTGCACTTTGTGACTGCAGCAAAGTGTTTCCTCAGTGATAATGGTACATGCAAAAATAACTCATTTCCCACAAGTAAGGATTGCAAGAGTAAAAGCAATTCTGCCTTTGCATGTGTGTGCACAAAGGTGCAAGAGGATGAGGCAGTCTATATTGGCAAAATCTGAGTTGACAGCAGTTTCTGGCCTGCAGGGTATGCCCATCGAAATTTCATTGCATATTTTAGATGAATCTGGCCTGTGAGGGTAGAATCCAGTCATGACTGAAGTCTCTGGGAAGTGTGCCAAAGATTCCAACAGGACCAAGATTTCAACTCTAGCTTGTGTACGAATAATATTTCAGTATCTTCTGATCTTTGGGGACAACATATTTGAAATGCTTCAGAGGACACTTGAAGGAGGAGAGTCAAGGGTCGATCCTTCTGCCATGAGAACCAGTGGCTGTGCCAGCAGCTTCCAGCTATGCCTCGTTTCTTCCTTTGTCCGCTAATGGGAAATGATAGACAAATATCACAGAGAGCAGGGGTGGGGCCACTATATGCAAACCCAAATGTGAAGAGAAAGCTCTGGCTGGTCCTTAAGTCAATGTTCAGTGGAGGAAAGGAGAGGAAGGAAGTAGGAGGAGTGGAAGTGGCAGTCAGCCTCACTCACAAGGGAGTAAAGATAAATGGGGACTTTCCACTGCGACTGAGTGGCTCGGAGATGCAAGCTCCTGCTGCTGCAGCAGCACCAAGGCTTGCTGACACCTCTGCAGCTCCCCTGCCCCAGCGCGGATTTAGATCATGGGCACAAGAAATGGACCAGCCGTGGATCTTTCATTGCAGACCCTGATGCCTTGGGATTTTGGCTTTCATATTTTTCATCTATTTGTAATCCTGCAATTCTTTAGTGTATAACTCCGAACTCCAAGCGCAGTGCCAGTTGCTGCTTGCCCATTTTGGTCAGACACAACAATTCCTCTCCAGGCCTGGGAATCAAGGACACCTCACTGTCTCAGGCTATGAGAAATGTAGAACAAAAGTGAGTTGGGGGAGAGCAAACTTGAGGTAAATTACTTCATTAGCTGAAGCTGTAATTGGAAGAGTAACCCCCAATATACAAATACAGCAAAATTACAAAAGTGTGAAAACTCATGGTCCATTTTTGGGTGTAGCCCCTGGGTGGGCTTCATCTCCCTTAAGTGTAGCTGAAGGCCCTTTAATAAATATAACTGCCTTTTATTCCCTGAATTTTGTCTGGCCTCTGTTTTTAGGTAGCCCCAATAAGGCTTCAGCCCAAGGAGTGAGCTCTGGCAGGAACAAAGCCCTATAAAAAGCTCCCTGTCAACATTTTCATGTAGTTCTGTAGCAGCAGGAGCTGTCACAGAGCCTGACGTCTTCAAGAACGTTTGTAATCTACACTTTGGGAACCTGTGCTGGAGGTAGGGTGAGTGAAACCTGTTCAGTACCTACTGCAGTTGAGGACCTGGGCCATGTCCTGGAACTGTGGGCCATCATCAGTAGTTTGCAAAGTTTGCATAGAACCTCTATTCGATGTAATCACTGCATATTTTTGCTCAGGATGCCATCGAGGCGTTCACTAATAAATTCATCAGGTTTGCAAATGCCCCACCAATGTACATGCGCGTTTTTCACTCCCATAAAAGATGAGATGGAAAATGTACTTTGTACCAAAAGCAGAGATTTTAACAGATGGGGGGCTTGATTTCCTTGTTGAAATTCTTTGTAATTCACTGCCTTCTTCTCATAGTGTCAATTGTTTGGAGATACACATGTAGCTGGAAGTGAAACATTTGAAGAACTGAAACTAGGACCTTGAGAAAACACCAAAGTTTGATTTTCTTATGCCAAGGTTGGTTTGCCATTGATTAATTTCCCTTGGAAGCCCTAAGAAGCATGATCAGATGAAAAAAGGAGCAGCTACATTGGAATGAAACGTGTTCATGTGACCCAGTGTATTTATTTTGCCTCAACTCCCAGATGAGCTATTCTGTTTGGGAAGGAATAAAGCTGCTTGATACGGGTTTGTGTGTATATATGTATATGTACAAGAGTTTATTTTTTGCAGTCAACATGAATACTTGGCCAAGTTTACAGAAACAATTGCAGATGTGGTTTTGCATGAAAGGAAGGAACAATGAAAATGAATTTATGGAGCCTTACTGTTGGTAATACACGATTCCAGTGATATCTAACATCTCGGACTAAAGAAGGAGCATGCATGAGGTGTGACAAAGCAGAAATCAGCCCTTTGAACTCCACCTTTTGATTTCAATTAAGTCATGCCTGTTTCTGAAAGACCTGAGTGGCACTGAATGCTTCTAAAGCAGAATTAACAGGGGAGCAATGAAAATAATTTCCAAATGTTTTCTGACAGATTTTAATAAAAACCACGTTTATTTGTTTTGACTGAAGATAGATTAAGGAACTCTAATTCTCCCAGATATTGCAGTAGAATGCTTCTCATACCTGCATTTCACGGGTGCCAGATTAAACAAGCCACATTTAGACAATGAGTGTTGCTTGCTGAGTTGCTTTTAGCTTCAAAAGGGGCAACGAAGAGGTTATGTTTTCACTTCTGAGGTGGAGGAGGTAGAAAGAAAGGGCAGTGGTAGTCTTAGGGATGCAGTAGATGTCATGGCATTTAGCCAGCTAATGTAAAATATCCTTTATGCTTCTCACTGACCAGTCCTTTGCTGACATTTGAAAGGTCCCCCAGGGCTTGGAGCCGCCTGAGGTGGACACAAATGGGAAAATGAGACACTTGGATTAATGGGGGGTGCAAGTCACAAAGCTGCACGCAGTCTTGGTTTGAGTCAAAACTGAATGAGAAATTTGATGGTCTTGATGATAATATTAAGAAAAATAAAGAGGGCAATGATGGCAATAACTTAGGTCTCCTGTCACCACCTGACCTTGCAGTGAGGACAGGTCAGAGGACGATCAAATGTTTAGTTGCAAGCACATGGGAGACCTTTGTGTAGCTGGACTTGGAAGGGTGCTGAGATTTCTACTAGCTCCTGCAGAACTGGGATTCCAGGGTAGCGTAGGGTGGGTCTTGTGCTGATATCCCACTTTATTCACCAGCCTGAGGGGCTTGTTGGGCTCAGAAAGGCAGGGCACACACCTGAGGCACAGCATGCAGAGGTCTTTAGATAGGATGGGAAATTCAGCACAGAATTTCTCCTGTTCCAAAGAAACTTAGGCCAAATCCCCTTGCTTCCCTGCAGGTGGATGAGGAAATAAGGAAGTCTGTTGTTGTGCTAAGAGGGAAGAAAGATGGAATGTGCTTGTCAGCAGGCATGGCCAGCACAGAGCCCCGTGCAATGCATGGCTGTGCTGTATCAGGGAATAATGCTTTTGTTTGAAGTTTCTTGGCTCAGCCAGGTTGAAGCTGGTGCAGAAGTTCAGCCCAAGTGTCTGGGAAGCTCATGCGGTGTAGTGGAAAGGCGACTGGGAGGTCCTGAGGGACATTTCTGTTTAAAGACCTGAGTAGCAGTTTGCATTTTGCTTGCTGCCAGACTGGCTCGTCTGCTTTCAAGGCCCCCTGGATGCTGGGTTGTCTCTGAAGCCGGTTCTGGGAATAGGGAGGGCAGTTTTAAATCTGAGCCAGAGCAGGAGGTTATTTTGCTCTCCACACTGGATTATACGATTATATGGTTGTGTGTGTGTTTCCACGCAGCCAATTTATTGTTTGCTTTCAAAAAGCATATTCCCACCAAGCACCATTAAAATATTTTGTCACGTATTTGCAATTACTGTGCACCTTCCTCTGATTTTCTACCTGCGTGAAAGCTTGAAGAAAGCAGACAAAATTTTCAAAGTCTAACACAGGATGAGACACAAGGAGGACTGGGACTTGCAAGTGTGTGCTTTGTTCTGGGAGGGATTAAATGTGGCTGTCCTTGAAGAAAGTACTTTTTAGCAAGGCAATGAAAAAAATCAAGAAATTTTAGCAATAATAGTCAGATGAAGATTAAAGGCATTATGTGAACTACAGGAAGGGAGGAGCTGATATTGCTTTTGAAACGAGGGGCTTTTTTAGAAGAGATGATATTTTCAGGACACATACTTTGCTGTGATTCTGATTCGAGCAATTTGGCAGTGTAGGTAAATTCTTCCACAGGTTGCTCTTTTGAAACTGGTGTTAGGAAAGCCCCCAAAGTTTACTTCAGATTATTTCAGTGGTGTAAAAGCTGTAAAGGTGCTGAGGGTCTTGTTTTGAAGTAGAAACAGAAGAATGGTGGAACTTTCCACACTATAAGAGTAGCCCACGTTCCAGTAATTTGCTCATAGGTGTGGATGCCAGGGGGACAGAACTGGTCAAATAATTTCAGACATCTATGTCTGTTTGATAAATATATATTTATGCTTCTTATTGGTGTCTTCTAGGTGAATTAGATGAAAAACACACCTGGAAGTAATTTGGAAAAAAATAAATTGGGGTACCAAAATATTGTCCATTTTATTTTGAAACCCCCAAATTTTACATTTAAAATACAACTAGGAATTTTTATTTTTCAGGTTGAATGAAACATTGCTTTTGAAACAGTTTTCTTGGGATAGTTTTCCTCTTTTCAGAAAATGAAACTTTCTTGGTTTGACACCAACTTATTAAAAATAAGTGTCACAGGAAAATAAATATACAGTCAAAGATTTGAAAATTAAAATGTCTTTGCACACTTTGGAAGGTCACACAGGGAGACATTTTCACAAGTGGATTTGAAGGCAGGCCCTGGAGGGGAGCTGGATAGAGTGTTAGATTTTTGTCCCAGGATGTTTTTACTCATGAACAAATTTAATCTTAAAAAAGAGAAGCATTAAAATGTGCACACCCCCAAAAATAGCTTGTAGAAAATGCTTCTACTAATTGGTGCCTGCATCAGTAAGAGAAGCAATTTTTGAGTCTTCCAGAAATCTGAGATTTTATATTATGGATAAAAAAAAAATGTGCATTATATATATGTTATATATTTTTGTGGAGATGGGAAGAATTTTTAGATAGATTGATGTTATTGTCTAGTGGTTCTCAGAGGCTGAAAGACAGCTTGTCCTTTTTGGGGAGACGGTGAACAGCACTGAATAGCTGACTTCTTCCAGTGAACCTTCTGGCTGATGACTCCTTTTCTTGCACTAGCATGGCTTTGCTATAGCTAAAGGTCAGACCGTTCACCCTGAGCTCCGTTTCCCAGAGTGGCTTCCTGATTTTTGAAGGAGAGATTTGGATTGCAAACCCTCAGAATGTCATGAAGCGGCTGCGCCCGAGTCCTTTGAGAGGAGACGCTGCCCTGGAATAAACCCTTGACATCCTCCCAAGGCGTCCATCCACCCGATCTTCACTGCACCACAGAAAAGTGCCCTGAGGATGGGGAAAATTTGCTGAACTCCTTATGACTGCTGGGCCATCTCCCCAGTGCTCCTGGGGAGGAAAAGAGGGGAGGAAGAGAAATAGGTGTGGGTTGTGGTTGTTATCCTGCTCAGACTTCTTTGTGAGGAAGAGCTTGAGCTGTCAGAGATGAGAGGTGGTGCTGAGGGCCACGCAGAAAGGGGAGGGGTGGAGACATTTGGGGAGGACATGGGGGTAATGTTGGTGCACAAAGCCCCCAGCAGCCCAGAAGGAAAGGATGTGCCTTGAGAGGTGGAGAGAGGGGATGTGCCTGGCTGGGCAGGAGGTGATGAAGGTGCACGTAAATCAGATATCAAAGCTTCGAGGAGGTAAAGCAGGAAGAAAGCTTTGGGACTCTTGTTTCTAGCTTGTGAGATGTCATCCTAGCAGCCAACTCTTTGTTTAAATCCCTAATGGTGACTAGTAAATCCATAAATGCTGCTGCCTGGTAGAGTCTTAGTTCCTGAGGACAATGTCGTTGCACAGAAACCCAGCGTGCTGCTTTGAACTTGTTCCGTGGTGTGCCATTCCTCCTTTGATCCTTGTCTCCCGGCCAGGGGGAACCACATCAGCCCTGCAGCTCACAGGTCCTCCAGCAAAGAAACTGGAGCCAGATTGACTGCACATGTGGGCTGAGGTGGAAACAAACGCTTCTTGGGAGAAAACAGGAGATTTGCTCTTCTGGGTTCTTCAAGGAGTACCCGGTGCTAAGAGTAAACATAAGATTGGCAAAAAAGTCTTGTTACAACTTGCTTTTTGCATATATGGTCCAACTGAATTTAAAAAAAAAAAAAAAAAAGTAGTAAGCAGCAGCAATTGTAGTGCTTCTATCAGATTTGCAAAATTAACATTTCCTTTGAAATCTCCACAGAACAACCCCAGACAAACGCGAGGAAAATCACATCAACAACAACAAAAATTTAAATCCCCCCAATCTGGGAACAAATCAGAAAGAAAAATACCCCCAGGAAAAGTAAACTAATAAAATAACCTTCACAAAACCCCTTCCCTCAGCAGTGTTTTAATCCAAAAAAGGGGGCAGGAAAAGCCACGAGTTCCCTGAAGCCATGCAAGGCTTTGCTGGTGCCAGTGATTTTATGGGGAGGGCACTTGGTGGGCAGGAATATAAAGAAGACAGATCTCCATCTGCAAACAGAGCGTTTCAAATAATGCCCAAATGCACCTTGGCGTGGTTTCCCTTCATCCCCTGAGCCACCTTTGGAAGTTTTAGCACGGTGGCTTTCCCTGCTTGGTGACGGGCTGGGAAAAGTGTTTTTTTGGGGGGGTGGAAATCCAGGGAGTGCAGCGCCGGGGCTGGGATTGCAGAGGAAGCTGAGGCCTCCAGCCCTGCACAGGAAGCAATCTCAGAGCAGGCCTTAAATGCCAGATTCCAGGCAGAGTTTAACTAACCACTGACAGCTCTGTAAACAAAGCAGGGACAAAAAGAGAACAGCTTTCCCTTTTCTGGTAGTCATTTTTGGTTTGGGGGCTGCAGGGGAATTCTGTAATAGTCGGCTTGATGGGATATAAACCGAGGCTGGGAAGGCTTTGTATATGAAGAACTGTAAAGGGGAAAAATACTTCATGGAGTAAATCATAAAGAAGAAGGTAGGACACGGGCAAAACGCGCGGATTAAGCTACAAAAAAAAATATTGCTACTTTTCGTTCTTTGCGCAGGATTTGTACATAGTTTCACTTCCTCTGGATGGTATTTAAAAGCAGTGGCTTATTTTTCTTGGATTTTTTTTGTTCTCTTTTTTCTTTTCCCTCCCTCTTTTCTCTTTTCCTTTTCTTTCTTTCCTCATTTTCTCTTCACTTACTTTTTTTTTTTTGTGTTTCTGAAGGTGGGGGTGGGAACAGCCAGACGGGGACTAACTTCTGCAGAACTTTTATTTATCTGTGCAACTGAAACAAATAAGAACTCTCTTGTGCAGTGCTTTTACTGCTTGCGGTGAAAAACTGGAAGCTTACAGTTAAAAATCCTGCTGAATTGTTGCTTTTGTTAGCGGAAAAGACCTGTGATGTTACGAACAGCTAGTCTGCGGCTAGCAGAAGTATACACTCCTTACTTGAAGCATGTTGATTTAATTTTAACTAGGAAACTAAATGCAGGCACGGGCTATGTTTATCCTACAAGACATTTCATTAATCTTGTTTATCTCAACAATACTGAGGAAGTTGAGGGGTTTTTTTGATGGAAAAAGAAAATAGTTACAGCGGAGTTAAGACAGCAAAACAAAACTAAATGGACTCGGTTTAAATGCATCCCTCGTGCTTCCACTCTCATCTGAGTGACCATCTCTCCCTTTTAGATTTGGATCCTTCCAGAGGTTGGAACGCTTAAACACCCACCATGGATGACTTTGAGCGCCGCAGAGAACTCAGGAGGCAAAAGCGTGAGGAAATGCGCCTGGAAGCAGAGAGGTGAGTTACTGCAGCTGGAAGATGGTGCTGGTGGCTCGCCCTTGATTAGCAGTGGCTGTGAGAATCTCTGCCTTAAGTTCCAGAGAGTCCCCGTGCTGTCGATACGCGCTCAAAAAACAGCTTTAGCTGCTGTTGTGGGAGAGGTGAGGGGGGTGCGTTGTCTGATTTCCTCAGGCTGCTGTAAATGTCTGCCTTCTAGTTATTTTGCTACGTGGGTAAATGTAAACAGCAAAGGTGGTGGAATATGGCAGTGTGTAATCATAGAAAGGAAAGCTCATCCTCCGATGCCGTGTGAGTGCTGTGCAGAAGGGATTGTGGTTGGCGGATATTTATATATCAGATATTATATATACTGAAGTTATCAGATATAAATTGGAAACTGGGATACGTTTGGTATGTGCAGCATAGCACATGTGTGAATTGTCTGCCATTACTGTGCAGTTGCTGTTGTGTTTGTACTGCCTGTTGCTTTTTATTCATTTGCAGTCGCTTTATGTGGGCAACAAGAGCAGCATTTTCTGTCAGTTGTTACAGATTTACTTTGGTGAAATGACAGCAGAATTTGATGCGGGTATGATGATAGCAATTTATGAAAGAAATACCATGAAAAATACTGGGAATGACGTTTTATTAACTAAACCCATTTTACACCTGTACAGTTCTGTTTGCTGTAATGAAATTTCATGATTTACACTGGTGTAAGTAGGGAGAAAGGCTCCATTTATTTTTGTAATGTCTTCAGTGATAAAAAGATTTGATGTAGTTTATTAACACTGCACTGATTTAAAAAAATGGATGCTAGGTTTAAGCACATTTTGTTCCCATTCTTTGTGTTTAATTCTGAATAGGGACTTAATTTTCATTTCTTCTTCTTTAAGCAAAGCTGTTAAAGGAAAGGCTGAGACCTTAGGCTCTGTTGGGAATAGAGGCCTTGGGTGGTCTGTGGAGGATGTTAGGGGTTGTAGTTTGGGAGCTTCTGCAGAAAAATGCCACTTGACTTCTCTTTGAAGACCTCCAGGCTCTTGTTGAGCACGCGGAGGTTGCAGGGTGACGTGGGCATCGGCCATGTGGTGTGGCTGGTTTGGGCAGACAGGGACAGCCGCAGGGGTTGGGGACAGTGGGCTCTGCCCTTGCCACCGCTGGAGCTGAAATCCAGGGTGCCCTATCCCAGTGTATCCCATCCTGCTAGTGGGAAGGGATTTTTCCACGTCTGGGCTGCTTTGTGGGGGTTTAGTGTGGTGGAGGGGGGTAGCTTGGTGGCAGCCTGGCTTGAGCCTGTGTCCCTTTTTCTCCTTAAGCACTGCAGATGTGCTCCATGCCCTTTCCCACACATTTGAAGGCTTTCAGCAATAAATTACTGTACGTTAAATCTTGCTGTACTCCCTTTGCTGCTGCCAACTTCAGGCATTCAAGTGCAATGAGTCAGACCCCTTAAAAGTCACAAGACTGCTTTAAAAATCCCAGGATCTTAAAAATAATTTAGTCTGGCCTTTTTATTTTTGGTTTGCCTTTACAATAACAGAGCCTGGTTCTCAGGTTGGGATGTGACTCCAGGAGCTGGGACCTCCCAAATCCTGCCCCAAGGAGGGGCAGTGTGGGGCAGGAGCTGAGCTGAGCGTCTGCCCCCATTGCAGGACTCACACAGAGGGAAGGGCAGCAGCACTGGGGCAGTTATTAACAAATGAATGTGTGATGCTGCATTGGTTTTGGCGAATTCACGTTTTTAGGGATTTGGGGATCATCTTTGCCTTTAATAAAACAACCACAACACACTCCTGTGTCATGAGCTGCAGAAATCTGCTTGCCAGACTTGCCTCAGAATGCTTTCAGGTGTTTTATGAAGTGGGTTGCGCAGTCCTGAAGCACGTGGAGGTTGGGAATGTTCCTCCATGAGTTCTGAGCAGAGGGCTGTAGCCTTGCTGTGGGGAACCCAGCACTGGGTGCAAGTGAGATGGACAGATGGATGCCTGTGTAGGCTGCACCACGCTTGCCAGGTCTCCCAAACACTGTTTGGGCTTCTCTGAGCAGAACAGTAAACCTAGAAATGCAAGCAGCCATGTCCATCAGCAGCACTTGTACCTCAGCCAGTCGCAGTGATGCATTTTGCCATTTCCTGGGATAAATGTACATAGGAAACCTGAATTTCTAGCTGGATGCCAGTGCCCAAGAGAGACTGAGGGGTGAAAATGTAGCAGCATGGACTCCTGCACCAGGTGCCTGAGAGAGAGTGACTCGATGTTATCATGCCTTAGAGCCAGAGGCCGTGTTAGGACTGGTCAGGATAGGTATGCTGTCAGATTCCCAAGCATCTGTGATGCTGGAGCTGCTGATGTCCAGTCTTTGGAGAAGCTTAGTGGAAGTTCAGTCTTTGAGATCTGGTGTTAGCCTTTGTGGTGGTGGTTTTTTTTTTTTTGGTTTTTTTGTGTTTTTTTTTCCCATTAGGAATCTGTTGGAAATGGTGCTTTGTTGTGCTGTGAAGAGCAACATTGCATTTCACCCCTGGTACGTGCCGTGGCACCTCAGATAAAAATTGACACCAACTCAGAAACAAAGTGGATTTTTTTTTGCATTTTAAGTTCTTCCGTTTTCAAGGTGTTCCAGATATTCTGGATTCCTCACACAGGCCCACTGCGCCCACCCAGAAATTTTCTCCAGCGAGGTTGTTTGTTTTTTTTTTTAACTATTTATATTTGTCTGGGTCTCTGGAGGCCTATCAATGTGTTTGGAGCAGCACTGCAGACCTGTCTAGGGGGCATGTTTCCAACAGCAGACATACGGGACTTTGTCCAGCTTTCTCCCAGGCTGTCAGATTTATTGCATGTGCTCAGCCTGGCAGGGACCCAGCTCGGGTACCTCAGGGGGAAGGAGATTTCTCAGGCACAGGCTGGGAAACCCAGGACAAAGTGTGGCAGTGTTAGCTTGTGCCTGTCTGGCAGCATTCTGTGCCTGCCCTGTACTGATCAGGTGTGAGGCCAGGGAAAAAAGGAAAACCTCCAGCTCTTGGGGTGATGGGATGTGCTGCCTCTCTACTTGCTCTGGGGCAGAGCTGAGGCTTTGTCCTTCTCCCCAGGGACAGAGGGACAGTGGTTTTATAAAGCCCTGAGGCACCAGTCTGGAGCTGGCTGAAGTCGGGGAAGCTTTGCAGTGATTTCAGTGGCCTTTGCATTAAGCCCTACCTGAGTTATTCCAGCCAGCTGATTTATGAAGGAGCTGGATGAGGGCTTTCCCCTCCCAGCCACGGGGTGCACACCGTGCTGGAGTGTCAGGGCTGCCGCAGAAGTGAGCTGCACATAACTGACAGGAAAAATCCCACGTGGGATTGGAGCACAGGGGGCTGACTTCTTTCAGCAAGGGAAAAAAACAAATACCACCTGCTGCTTTGTGCCTCTTCCTGGGCAGTAAAAGATGTTCTCTTGAACAAAACCATGGGGTTTTGTCATTTTGGTGTTGTAACTGACACTGGATGAATTTAGCCTGGAGCTGGATAGAGTTTGTGTGTGTCTGGAGGGGTAGTGTTGAGTGTCTTGCAGGTCCACTTCAGTCTGCTGCAGCTGCACTGAAAAACTGAGCTGAAATACTTCTTGAAATGACAATGGACCTAGTTCCTTGACTTCAGCATAACTGAGAGCAAAAATAAGCCCCTTGAACTCTCTAAAGAACATTTCTCAGGTTAATCTATTTGGCACTTAAACCTCAGTTTTACAAGCGGCTGACTTGCCCTTATATGAGCAATGAATTTTCACTTCTGCTTTGTGCTTGTTGTTTTGTTTGTTCTGTTGTTTTTTTTTTCCCTTTAATTATGCTAATGAGCAGATCCAATTTGCTCCACTGTCACATCATCACTACTGCAGACTTCGGGGAGGTCTTAGGGTCATTGTCAGGCTGGCCTCCATTTAGCTGAAGCTTAACTTTGAATCTGAACCAGAGTTTTGCCCTGTGTCATGCCCTTCCGTAGGGGATTGCACATCATATCATGGGGAAGGAGATGAGGTGTTGGTCATCCTGCTGTGAAAATATGGCAAAGAGAAGGGGTTATCTATAACAATTAGACATTATTAAATTCACCCTAAAGAAGGGTATGTGAGGAGGACATAGAGAAAAACACTGCCACAAAGCTGTGTGGTTCCTGACAGCATTAATTTCTGAAAGCACTAGTTAAAGCTTTCTTTCTTTCTTTATTTTTTTTTTTAAAGGTCCTGCAGGTTGGGGGTGGCAGCAACCTGCAGGAGGCTGAAATTCTTCTGGGGTAGTCAATTGCTTAATGCAACTTCTGCTAAAACAAGACACGTGGCTAATCCCAACTTGGTACAACTGCAAAAGAAGTCGAGTGAATTTCAGTTTGGCTCCGTGAAGGTGTGTAGAGAACCAGAAAGACACTTCACATGCTTTTTAGGGTTCCTGTTGAGCCTGTTGTAGCTCTGGTAGCATACAAAGGACTGATTCACCAAGTTAAGAAGGTCAAACCAGCAGGGTACATCTTTGTAGGACCATGAGAAGCACGTTTCTTATCTTCTGGAGAGGTTAAGACAGGACACATTTGTTTCCATAGCATCTTAATGATTCTGGAGAGCAAGGAAGTGTCACCTTTTCCAGGCACAGAAAATAAAAAATGTCCTTCTCCTGTCCAGGACAGTGAGGGTAAGCGTGTGTCCACATTAGATCAATGTTGAATGATCACAAATAACTTTGGAAGCTGTTTTTCATTCCTGCAGTGGAGTTACCCCTGGTATGGGGCGAACATTAGTGAGAAATGTTAATCAGAGCTGAGAGTTGAGGAATCACGCAAAAATGGTTCCTTTCTGTTTTCCTTTTTTCTAGAAACACTAGGAGTTGCCCATTTCTTGCTCTCAGGCATCTGGTTATGTTTTTATTCAGAGTTTTCAGAGACTGTGCTTCAAATTCAGGTTTGTGTTGAGGAAAGGAGAATATGATCTTAGTGCAAGCTTTCAATGAGTGCATGTTTGAACATAAGAGAACCTGGCTGCATATGTCATTTCCCAGTGGCCATGTTTTATTTCAGATCTGTATTTCCCCAAAAGTTAAGCCTCTGTCCCCCTAAGGGCCATGCTCCTGTCTATTCCAAGCCTCGTTTGCTACTAGAAAAAAAAAACTACAATGGTTTTCTCCCCCCGTGAACTTCATATATCCTGAAGTTGCGAATATTTGGGGGATTTCTGTTTGTCTTTCTGTAAAATACTTGCTTTTTTTTTTGCTAGAGCTGAGACGTGACATCTTCTGCCCAGGAGTTAAATATTAAGGCACTGAATAAATAAGATTAGAGATGCGTGAGAGTTGAGAGCAATTGAAGCAGAGTGCTCCAGCTGTTAACCTGTCTTCACAGCTGCCTGGAATTCCAGGACTGACAGGACGTATTTGGGTTTGTTGAGGTGGGTTTGACCCTTCACACTGAATTTCTGTTGTGCAATTTTTCCAATTTTGCAATTTTTTTTCCCCCCCAAAATTTGAAATTACGAATTTTGGAGTTCATTCTTAACGCAGGCAGAAAAACACGACCCAGAGGCTCATTAAAACCTTCTCTACTGCAGTCACTCTCAAGTGAGAGTGGATACCAAACAAATCTTTGCTGTTGTAGCATTTCAAACGCCCTGGAGGAGACAACCAAATGGATGGAAAGCTCAGTAGGATTTAGCAGCTAATTTTTGTGTTTTTCAGATTACATTTTCTTTGAAGTTGTTACAGAGAAATGTTTCATAAAAGCAGCTCTTTTTTCTTCCAAAGAGCTGGACATACAGGGTATAGACTTCCCTGAGCTGAACCCACTGCAATTCCTAAGCAGACAACAAAATCAGCTCCTTAGTATTTCATGTGATAATCCAGATAATGGATTATAGTATTTTAAAACCACTCTGTAATCTGTGTACTCTATCAGCCATGCTTTTATGAGGACAGCTCCACTCTAGTACCCAGACAGTTGGCAAAATGCCCCACCTTTCATCTCTTGGAAACACCCAAGAAATTTTGGAAATTATTGGGTGAAAAGAGTCTCCTCCAATCCTGAAGTCAGGTTACCCACCTGCTGCCAAAGGAAAATCTGCCCTTTGTTTCCTACTGTAAATTCATTAGCTTTAACTGGACTGATGTCCCTCGTGAGCTGGATCTCATTTAAATAGCTGATAAATACAGGCATGCAGACACAGATTTTTGTGCTTGTTATTGATAATTCTGACTAGCATGCCTGTTTAAAAGGGCACCATGTGAGGAGCAATATAACGTGGAACTTTATCAGGATTTTCAAAATGAGACCAAAGCGTAGGTACTGCACAAAGAAAATCCTGAGTCTGAAGGAACGTAGCTGATATAGTACAAATAAGTGTCAGTGGCTTTCCTGCCATGTTTATGTTGAAAAATTACGTCTATTTAGTATCTTAGCTACAAATTGGCAGTATGCAGTCTGTTAAGCCAGGGCAGACTGTGGCACACTTTCATCTCTGCCGTTGCACCTTCAAACAGTGTAAGTCATATCTGTCACCAGAATTTTCTCATACAAAGGACCTCAGATACTTGGAATGCAAAAAGGCCACCTTAAGTGAACGTTGTTCTAAGGCTGTGAAGGCACAGAGCCTTCAAACTCCCTGTGCCTTCCACAGCAGGGCACGAAGCTTAACTTCTGTTAACTCCACATGGCAGAGACCAAAGGCATTGTTCTACACTGACTCCGAATAAAAGAGGTTCTGTTCTTAGTCCCTGGTCTACCTTTGGCAGACTCTTAGGCAGGGAAATCCCCATATTTCTATATTTTTTCCTAGACAATAAGCATGTAACTGAGCTCTCAGCTGCTTAGTCATTTTCCATGTGCCTGATATCCACAACTAGTGCAAGTGGCAGAGTTAATTTAATTCATTGTATAAAGCATTCTCACGCCGTAGGATTACATTTGCCTCATCACACAAATTGCTTATGCTTACAAATTTGCATGTGCTTACAAATAATTTGGCTGAAAAATCTACATTAACCCTTTTTTTCACTAAATAAGGCCCTATACTTAACAGTGAAGCTCAGCAACAAATCTCATTTAGTTTAAAGAAGAGCAAAGGGAGTGCTGTGTTGTTCCCGTACAAAAGAAGCCGATGTTTGAATATCCCGGTGTCTTAGAAAATATTTGAAAGAATATTCTTCAGGCAAATATGTTTGATACATTTGCCTGCAGTAACATATTCTGTAGGCTGCATAGATGTGTTGCAAGGGTCTGGACAGAAGAAGAACTAAGAGTAGCCTTTAAAACTGCATATTTGCAGACCTGGAATGGTATCTCTTAGTTATTACATTTAAATGCCTTCTTCTAAGAGAACAAGAATGTTGTTGAACTTATTGCTTAATTATGTTATTATTCTTCAGGGCATTTTGGGCTCAGAATGGTAGGAGTTATTAGACATGAGAGAAATTGCAGTTATTGCCCAACTGTAAGACTCTTTAAGGAGAGGCATGAAAATAAATTTAGCCAGAGTGTTTCTTGGAGCATCTGCTTCTCAGCGTGAGTTTGCATTTTATTAATGTCTTCATGATCTAATATCTGAAATTAAACCAGATAATCAGAAGATGAGAACTCCCTTTGAAAAGCTGAGGCCAGTTGGTTTGCAGGGATAATAGATTAAATGAAGTCAAATGCTAACAAGTTTTACACACGAATAAGCAGAGTTATGTAAACACTATCAGATTGCTGGCAACCCGGGCAAAGCTGTCCCTTCACAGCTCAGTTCAAAGAACCACAAAGGGAAAATGTGATCTGCAAATGAAACCCCAAACCGACTTCAACTTGCAGAAGCATCTCATTTGGTCAATTAGCTGCTGCATTTTTGGCTTTGTGCCTTTAAACAAGTTTTTAATTGCCGAAGATAAATGTTTATAAGCGGCTTTATTTCTCTCATCGTAACCTAGTTATTAGCTCATGCTGAACAAGGAAAATCCCTCTTGCCAGCAGATTGTCTTTGCGTGATCAAGGTCTTTCATGGCATGAAGGAAGTCATACCATGAAGGTGGCTGTGCTTCTTGGGCAAATTAATTCATCAGCTCACAGCTCAAGAAATATTCCTGGCCAGAAATAAGGTCAGTGGGCAGCAACAGCTTAGGAAAGAAGTCTGGTGATAGCAGCAGTCCCCAGGAATGCTGGCATGAAGCCTGACCAGAGGCTCAGGTCAACACAAGTGATCCAGCTACAGGTTAGGAGGAGTAAGAGTTGTGTTGGTGTTGCAGCTGAGCCCTTCTCTTCCTGGGGACGGTGATGGGAAGTGGAAAAGTAAGCAGGATGCATTCCTTTTTGTTTATTGGAAAGTATAGACCAGTGAGTAGTGTGGGTGACAGTTAAAGGTTATCTTTATCCTGACATTAAGGAAATATAAATAGATGCTGTTTTGCTCCTTTTTATGTCAAAACTTGTTGGTTGGTCCAAATAAACTTGCTTATTAATAGTCTTTGCTAGATAGTCTTGAACAAAAGGCCAGCAAGTTAGTCATGCTGACACAGAAAATCAAGGGAAGACTGCAACTCAACAGCAAGTTGTGACTGTTTTGGTTTGGGATTTTGTTTTTTGGGTTTTTTTCTCTGACATTTTTCTGAAAACATGCCTCAGTTTCCTTTAAGGTAGGTTGTGACCCATTTTCAATGCAGACATAATTTAAGCAAACAGCAAGGATTGCTCTAGCAACGGTTGTTTTCTAGGTAGACTGTGTTCTTATGCTGAGATCAGAAGCGATGCTGTAAATTGGCCCCCAAAAGCAGGGCTACTTCAAAGGTTTGGTTAAGTTACCTCTCCATACTCTTACTTCCCTCTTCCACCAGCCTGAGACAACATTTTGGGATGTGGATTGATTGAATTGGGCAAGTGCTCCCCTCTTGGTGAGCCCTCTTTGCACGCTCTAAACCCGACGCATACGTACCATGGCAAATTTTAAAGTCAATTAAACGCACAGAGTGGAAGGAANTTGTTTTTGATCTTCACCTGAATTCCAAAACTGTTAATCAAAACTGAGCCATCAGAATTTCACAGAAATGCTTACAGCTGAGATGTGAACCACCACAAAAGGGCTGCCTCTATTCCTCCCACTTTTAGTGCCCATCATCTCCTCAGAGGACCAGAGCACAGCAGAGACTGGAGAGGAAAGCCCTTTCCATAATCCATGTACAGGAGGGTTTTTTNCAAGAAATATTCCTGGCCAGAAATAAGGTCAGTGGGCAGCAACAGCTTAGGAAAGAAGTCTGGTGATAGCAGCAGTCCCCAGGAATGCTGGCATGAAGCCTGACCAGAGGCTCAGGTCAACACAAGTGATCCAGCTACAGGTTAGGAGGAGTAAGAGTTGTGTTGGTGTTGCAGCTGAGCCCTTCTCTTCCTGGGGACGGTGATGGGAAGTGGAAAAGTAAGCAGGATGCATTCCTTTTTGTTTATTGGAAAGTATAGACCAGTGGGTAGTGTGGGTGACAGTTAAAGGTTATCTTTATCCTGACATTAAGGAAATATAAATAGATGCTGTTTTGCTCCTTTTTATGTCAAAACTTGTTGGTTGGTCCAAATAAACTTGCTTATTAATAGTCTTTGCTAGATAGTCTTGAACAAAAGGCCAGCAAGTTAGTCATGCTGACACAGAAAATCAAGGGAAGACTGCAACTCAACAGCAAGTTGTGACTGTTTTGGTTTGGGATTTTGTTTTTTGGGTTTTTTTCTCTGACATTTTTCTGAAAACATGCCTCAGTTTCCTTTAAGGTAGGTTGTGACCCATTTTCAATGCAGACATAATTTAAGCAAACAGCAAGGATTGCTCTAGCAACGGTTGTTTTCTAGGTAGACTGTGTTCTTATGCTGAGATCAGAAGCGATGCTGTAAATTGGCCCCCAAAAGCAGGGCTACTTCAAAGGTTTGGTTAAGTTACCTCTCCATACTCTTACTTCCCTCTTCCACCAGCCTGAGACAACATTTTGGGATGTGGATTGATTGAATTGGGCAAGTGCTCCCCTCTTGGTGAGCCCTCTTTGCACGCTCTAAACCCGACGCATACGTACCATGGCAAATTTTAAAGTCAATTAAACGCACAGAGTGGAAGGAAACCAAACCACTGTGACTGGATTTCCTGCTTGTCAGCTGAGCCTCTCACAAGTCTGGTCTGACGGTGAGACAGCACGGGGAGGGAAAGCCCACTCACATTTGCACTTGGGAGGCTTGCACAGATTTAATGTGCTCGCTTTCAAACCAGGTTTGAGGTAATTTTCTGCTGTTTCTGTGCACGAGCAAGGACTCTGTAGCTGTGATGCCCTTCTAAAGTCACTGAGACCATCCACAGTTACGCGTTCACAAGACACACATCTTCTACCACAAGACAGGTTCCTGTGAGCGATAGCTTAATTTAGAGGACTATATCTTTTGGGGTTGGGAGGATGTTTTTGAGCTGAACTCCAATGAGCAGACAGTGTTAACAGGAGCAAGCTGGTTTCATTTATAACGCTGTCAGCCCTCGAGTGATAGGGAGAAGATCAGATACTCAGTGTATCAATCCTGGGAGTTTCTGAAAGGCAGTGTTATAATTAGAGTGGTGAGAAAGATATGGGGCTGAAGCTGGCTCCGGAGTAGAATGCTTACTTGATATAAAGAATAAAATTTTTTCCGTCTGTGTTTTTTGGCAGAGAAAAGAAATAAGGTGGTGTAAACGGCTTTAAATGAAATGGACCNTATCCTTGTGCCTCCTCATGAGGTGATTATACGATTGTATTGGCATGTCACATCATGCCATCCCTCAAGGTGAAGTCCTCAGCCTGCAGTCTGTTTTGTCCCTTTTTCCCCCACACAGAAAGTGTTTGCTTGGTTAGAAATGAAAAGAAAAATCGGGTGTATTTCCACAGGAATAGGGTGACTGTAGTTAGTTTAGAATAGGTTTCTTTTACCAGCCTGTGATCACCAAGCTGAACAGCCCTCACAGCTTTTTCAAGTTCATTTTCAGCCTGCACAAAATGGCAAGCTTGTTCTGGGCACTGTCGCTCGGATCATTCCCGAGATTCTCCAGCAGCTGCTACTTCAGTGTCTTAATAAGGCAGCACCAGAGCTGGGAGAGACAAGGAGATGGATTTTCTAAACACTGGCTACACATGGATTCCTTTTATGGTCCAGCTCGCACAGTGGGGTATTCCTCTGAAGGTCAGAGACACGGATAACAAAGTGCTTCCCACTGCAGCTGATTTTCTGGGTGTGTCTGGTGCCACACATGCAGGCTGTTCTGAGAAGGAGAAAGAAATAGTTGGGTAGGGGAGTGTAGAAAGAAGGGGAGAAAGCAGGGCCTGAAGTTCTGTGTATTTTGCGTTGCTGCACTCACTGGGGCTGCAGGATGGATTTGTGACTATCCTGTGGAAAATGTGTGTGTGGGTGCTGATATT
This sequence comes from Donacobius atricapilla, assembly GCA_013397315.1. NCBI lineage: Eukaryota > Metazoa > Chordata > Aves > Passeriformes > Mimidae > Donacobius > Donacobius atricapilla. Next base: position 112,623 of record WBMY01011356.1, read on the forward strand.
TCACGAAAAATGTCCCTCAGGATCTCCTCTGTGGGATTTCAGGTCATCCCACAGCAATATCAAGGGCAAATTTTCATGTCATGGCCATGAATTTGGTTCTTCCTTCTCCCGGCTGAGACAGAGCGCTAATGACCTTTTCAAAGCAGTGAGTTATGATAGCTGGAGGGTTTGTCTGTGCTGGCATGCCACAAGATGAATTTGTTTAAGGAAAAGGTTTAATTCCACCCCCCTTGCCCTTCTCTCTTGTACAAGCTAGAGAGTCTTTTCCCTCATTAGCATGTAATCATCTCAGACTGGAGGATTGAGTAAGTTCCTTCAGGGCTATAGTCTCATTTCTCACTCAAATTTTTGATGGAATGGATGAGTCATTTCAATATTCTAACGAGAAGGAATATATTGGTGATTAAATTAATATGAGAAAACCTCCTACTAAGTAATGAAAACATCATCATGTTTTTTCAGGCCTAGATATAAGTGCAGGATATACATAAACTGAATGAAGAAAATGTATCTTCGAGGCAAACCTGAAATGTTTAGGCAAATTCAATGGACTTGTAATCTAATTTTTCATTTACTGATTATTATCAGATGGACTAATACAGTATCTAATAAACTATGAAGATAATGAAAGACTTCAGCTGTGCCACCAGCTCTGTCACTGTTGGAGTGAAGTGCTTGGAGGTGTTGTTTTGGTGACTCATATCTTGAAAGTCTGACTTCCTTCATCCGTTTCCCTGTTGCTTTGCTGGCTCCATCCTGATTTCACCTATCGTGCTCACATCATACTTACAATAAGATCCTGATGCAGTGCCTTTGATATCGTCATAGGTCTTGCATGCTTGTGGTTATGCTGACTTTGGGGGAAATGTGACTTCTCAGTCTGTTGGCCGTGTGGTTTTGCTGGGGATAATATCTTGCTCAGAGGAGATAAAGGCAGAAATGCACAGAAGTGGAGCAGAGACCACAAAACACGGAGTTTAGTTGATGAAAGCTTTTAAACTCCTGTTCCTTGCTTGAAGATAACAGGAGAATTCTGCAGTTCAAGCAGTGAATATGTTTTGAAGCAGGGTGGATCTAGGAAGAAAGGGTTGGCTGCCAGTTAAACTCAGGGGACCCATTTAATAGGCCATGTCATACATTCAAAGCTATTCCATGTCAAGTTGCATTCTGTGTTTCCAAGCTTGCCCTATTTTCAGTTTGCATCCTGATTCTGGTGGCTGTGCATGTTTAATAACTATTCTGGATTTGAGGGGTTGGTATAACTGGGAGCAGGGCTCATCTGTCCCATCCTCATTATACTGCTGGAAGAAATTCTGCTGAGACGTCTTGGTGACTAGGAATGACTTTTCCGTCACCAGCCCATCTTCATTTATTTATTGGTTGTTCTTCCCCCAACTTGGGCTGTACCCTGTCATCAGTTTTTCAGCCAAATTCTTTATGGGAGTCAACAGGGAGTCCTGCGCAAAGGGAAATGACATAATGTTGCCCTTTAGTCCTACCTACAGAGAAGCAGGCTTGGGAAACCTACACATTTTCCTAATTACCAAGCTCTGAATTTACAGCATGTGTTCATTTTCTATTGACATCCGGCAGCAACCCAACACGTTGTAAATTCGGCCGTTTGTATCCCAGACAATTGTTTTTAATAAAAATATTCTGGATGTTGTCTTTATTTGGCCTGCATATGGTGAATGTTGAGGTCTTCAGTCCTCTGAGGTAAAGAATATGCCATTTTAATGGGCAACATGGGGTGTTCTTAGCTAAAAATGTTTCCTTGTCCCACTGGAGTGCATGATTTTGTGGGCTGCCACCTTTTACACAACCAGTAATTGCATTTTGCTTGAGATGTGTGTCTTTACAGTTTGTAAAACTCTTTTGCCATGAAAGATGTTTCTGTAAATGCAAGCTGTTATCATGTCACCTTTCACAAGGACAGGGTTTGTGTTCACGGCCTACTTCTGTTGTGCCTTCAAGTTGTTCTTCTGCAGCACAGGATAAACTGAGTGGCAGAATGGGTTTAAAATTGAGACTTTCTTAGTAGGACAACCTCTTTGCTAGTTAGAATTCAGACTCCTTAAAACTTAAATGCTAAATTAGATGAAGTAAGGACCTAAGCATAAACATAAAGAAATCTGGCCAGAGCAGACTGCTTGAAAAGCTGGAAGTGATTCCTTCTGTTGGGAATAGTAATGCCATTTTTTTTTACTGCTTTTACTCCTCCTTTTAGCACTGTGGTGCCTCTCATGATGAAAGCTGCTTTGTACATCTCTATAACCATAGCATCTGGTATTTTGTCAGTTATTTACTGAATGTATATATGCCTGCATCATCCTTTTAGCTGGGTAGTGCTGTTCCTGTAGCTTTCCAAATGGGGAGTGAGGAGGGGCTCAGCCACAAACTTCTCAGAGGGGAGATGTATTAATGCTTTTTGCTTGCCTCTTTGCTCATCAGGTCTTCTCCAGGCTGCAGAATTTGGAGAATGATGTGCAAATCATCCAGGCCCACAATTTTTAGCACCTGTACTTTGGTACAGGCCACTTTTAGGAGAAGACATGAAATGCAGCCTTAGTCATAGACTCCAGGAATCATTCCCCGTAAGTTTTAAGGTCTTTGGAGGTTGGCCCACCTCTGTTACATTTAATAAGAGCTTTGTGTGCGTGATTTATTGCAGGGAAAGTTGCACGTGGAGCCATTGCTCGTCTGTGCCACTCACTGTTGGCTCCTGGATGTTGATAGGGAGATACTGCCGGGTGCCTGCTGATGGCTTCTCCTGGCCAGGGAGGTGATAAGGTGGATAGCCTGAGGATGCTGGGCTTCCTGCATGCTGGGTGGCTGCACTGAGATGGCATGAGGTGATCTACATGGGCTGCAGGGCTTCTGTGGAGCAGCTGTGTTCTTAATAAACGTTTTCAGAAGCTGGAGAGGAGTAACACTTCCTTGTAACCCCTTTCCACTGGATTTTGTGGGATTTCAGCTCTAGAGATGTTTGAGGGGCCTGAAGGGTCTTTCAAATGCCTGTGTGAGCTTTAGAGTCGCATCTTGAATGGTCAGGGGATGGGGCACTTTAATGCTCCTGAGCAAGTGTGTGAGAGGAGGACGTGGGAGACATCTGGAGACTGATTCTGTCCAAAACTAACAAACATGATGCCGCATTTTTGGGAAAGCAATCAGAAAACAGGGCAGGAGCAATACCAGACCCTTTGACTCAAGGTACTCTTCTGCTATTTGTGGACTGGGTTCATCATCTGGGACAGCAGCTATGGCCATATCAGACAGTACTTTTGTCCCTGTTTTTGTCTTCCTCTTTTCTTTTGTTTTTCTTAAACCAGAACCATGACCCTGTTTCTTGTAAATGTGCCTTTGCCATCGTGGGTTTAGGCTGTCATAACACATTTTACCTCAAGCTTCATTTTTTATTCACTTAGTGGCAGGGCTGGGTATAGAAGCTATGTCTCTGCCACAGGACCACATCTCCTCTCCAAGGCAGGGAACAGCTGGGAGCTTTCCTACAGAACAGCCTGCTCTGCAGGCTGCATGTTGGGTCTCTCATAAACTGGGGCAAATGCAACTTTGCTTGCACCAAAGAGCAGTCTGAGCCTCAAAAGGCACAGAACTGCCTTGCAGCCATGTTTAGGCAGAAGAGGGGAATGTGGCAGCTGAGCCTGTGCATTTAGTGAATGTTGGGAACAGATAATAAATAAAGGCTTTTAGGGGTGGGGGAAAAAAATGGTTGTTTATGTAACCCAACTCCATTTGTTAGACTTCCTCCTCCCTAGCCTCGTTCCCCATTATTTATCAATTAAATATGCTGAGAGTAGTGAGCTGTTGACCACGAAATTGGGGGGGGGTTGTGGTTGTGGGGTAATAGTTGCTGTCCTGTTCCAAAAGCTATAATATGGATAGCAGAAGGAATGAGAGCCAGATGCAGATGATGCTGTTGAGTTGCCATCGGTAGAACAGAATGTACCGTACTCTCCAGCTATGGCTGTAGCTGTGTCTAAAACCATACAGTATGAGTGAAATGTGGGTGTCAGTCTGGAGCACTTGTGTGATTTATAGGCTCCTCATTACGTTGCTGAACTGTGTGCTGTAGATTAAACTGCCACTAAAATTCCATGTCTCCAAACAGCTTATTTTGCTGCACAGAGACCTTGCTCTGCTTCCACTGAGAGTTGCATGCAAGTGAAGGGAGTCTTTATCCTTCAGGCTCTCCAAGGTGCCTGTTTGCTGCTCCTACTGTCAGCAAAATTCTGATTGACTTCATTACAAAAACTGGATGAAATGCTTGCAGGCTTGTTTTTCATGAAAAATGGGAATGCTTACCCCAAACCCTTTTTCGTGTATGAAATGGAAGGGGAGGGGGACAAATTCTACATTTCCTGCAAGGTGACAATGAGCAACTCTAGGTTTCTCCACATGGAGAACACTCCCTGGTGATTGCTCCATTAAGAAATAAGGGTAGAGCCCTGGCCTTCATTGAGCTGTGACTCTGGTGTCCCTAAATTGTGCTTAGTAACTTCTCTTTTGCTGTACTTCAAATCAGTGTTTTAACGTAGGCTGTCATAACACATTTTACTAGGTGTATTTAACTCCAAATCAGTGTTTTTCAGTACTGTTTGGAGTCACAAATTGGAAACCAACATCAAAAGCTTAAACCAAACGTAAACTTGTTTAAGCTGTTGTTCTTTCCCTGAACAGCAACTCAGTCCAAATAGTGACTTTTAAAAGTCTTTTTTAAACTCAAATATTAACTTGAAGGAGCCAAACTGAAACCAAACCAAAGCTGAGCTGAAAAGTATACTTTAGTTGAACTTTATGAGCAGAGCTGTACTGCAAAGTTGCTTACACATGTGCAGTGAAGGGAAAGACCTCTGCTCTGGAATTCTGGCTGTCTTAATTAACACAGGGTGTGCACAGCTGATTGACAGCAAAATGGCAGAACATGCAGTCAGGCAATTACAGATAACACAAACTGTGGTCACGACTCATCAGATTGACTGTGGAGTCCTTGGCAAATGCAGCCCAGACACAGGGATTGCACTGACAGACAACTTTTATGGGAAGACCTGGAAAGGAACAGAGCAAAATCTCACACCTACTTCTGCACTCCAAGATGTTACTGCTTACCTGAGACAAAAAAAAAAAAAGGAAGGACACAGCTCCTGGGGGGAGTTAAAGTGGGGCATTTGTGACCCTGTTAGACCCATCTAATGGGACACAGACCCTTTGCCATGTACAGGTGTGGGGATCCCTTACCCCACCTGCATCACAGGTGTACCTTGTCATAAAAATCTGTCCCAGCAGTGACTGCAATCCACTGTCATAGCTTACCTAAATGAAGCCTCCCGTGGGTTTTAAAAGTATATTTACAATCAATTTTATTTTTCCTTGTTCAAGGCTGAAGGCAACCAAAACAATAAGAATATATGTTGGCAAGTACTGGGAGTAATCAGACCAAGGCTAGTTAAAAGATGTAAAAGAGGAGGAACAGGTTGGGAAGAGTAAATTTTGAAAGCATCTCCCATGCGATGAGTTGCTGACTCTGCCACAGGTGGTTCCCCAGAGGTGCAGGCTCACATCCACGGTGTGGGGGTCCCCCTGCATTGCCCCAGGCCATGCTGGCTCCAGCCTCTTGCTCTGAGAGAGCTCCTGGGCAGTCAAGGTTGGGCTGAGAATTCTGCACACTCTTTATTTCAGCTCAGCACTTGCAGTGCTTGGGGGTCGGCCTTTATGGCAGTTGGGTATTTGGCCTGTGATAAATGCACCCAGGGGTTTTTTTCTTCCCTCCCTTGAATACTTAAAGCTCCACTGTCAGCATTCAGGAAAGCCATGTTTAGGCTGAGCTGGAAACAGGTACCAAGATGGCTAGCTGACGCAAGAGTGGTTTATTTTCCATTTTAATAGTTCTTTAAACAGGTCCTGCATTTGTATATAGCTCCTTTGTTGGAATAAAAATCTTTGTTGGAGGCTACCAGACAGCTATAAATAGCTGTCGTGAGTATTTATGCTGAGGATAATCTCAGGAGAAGATATTTTTAACTTTGCACATTGTTTAGAGTAGGAAATTCTTTTAATGCCCACATTTTCCATTCCCAGTGCCATTAACTTTTCCCCACCCCCTCTTACGATGTGCGCCTTGCTCGTTCTTTCTCCCTCTTATTTCCTTTAAGGTTCAAGGTTACAACCAATCTGCTCCAGAGGCAGACTTGAGTTTATTGTTTTTTTAAAGGAAAATGCTAACTTTGGCCTTTTGTGACTGTGTGGGAATTCAGTCCATTTCATGGGGCTATCAGAATGTAAACGAGATATCTCACCAGGCTGTCCCCGTAAATTGGGTAATGAATGAGCACTTTATTTCTCTCCAGCATGGAACTCACGTGCTTGTTAGAAAAACAGTGGCCAATCTATTTTATACTCCCACAGAAAGTTTTCTGCTTATTTTGGGTGAGTTTGTGAGAGCTGCTTCTTGTACCAATACTTAATGCTGGACCAGAAAATAAAAAAAAAAATAAAGGCATTATGCTGAACTCTACTTGCAACTTAAAATATGTGGTCGATAGCAAAGCTTGTTCTTACACTAACCACTATATCATTTCAATCCACAAAATCATCAAATTTGTGTTGAATTGAAAATGAGGTGCAGGCTGTGGGCCAGATTGAAAGCAGGTATAATTTGACACAATTTGAAGTGCAGCCTTTGAGAGAAGTTCACAGTTTACCTGTGATGCAATCTAGTCAGACATTTTTTATTTTTCACGAGTCGTTTTAGTCTTAAAAGAGACTGACTCATGAAAAGCCCAACAATTAATGGGAATTAGGTACCTTCTAGACAGGGGAAGCCTAGATTGTCAGTATGAAGGATTATTTGGCAGCAAAAAAAACTGTGAGGTCTGTCCTGTACATAGTGTCAAATTTTAAAAGGTATTTCAATACTTCTTGAGATCTGCCTTTGAAATCTCTTTTGATCTTATGGGGCTGCACAGAAGACAATCTGTGTGCTCTTGAAAACCTCACCCAAGCTCCCTGCTACTGCCAGCAGCCCTGGAGCATCTTCTAGCCTGTGTGAGGGGATGGTGTGTTTTTTCAGAAGGTGAAAGGTATTTCAAGCCTCTCTTTCTCTGCACAGTCGATAAGGATTTGTGGCCTGCAACCTACCTGCCCATGTTTGTAAAGCAGTGCTGTTGACTTCATGGGAACTGTATTTGTGTTTTTGACAGCTCACACTACTTTGTTAATCTGGCTGTTTAATTTGTGTTTGCCACATCGATATGTAGGCAGACGTGCACACCTACCCTGCAGTTTTGAAATGCTGCTGTGCTAGGGGCAAGGGCTGGTGGCCACACAGCTCATTTGCTGCTCTAATGGCTAAAGAAAATGAATGTGAGGATGGGAAAATGAAAATCCTTCACTGCAGGCTGCACCTCTGTTTGGCCTGCTGAGTGAGCACTGTCATGATCACAAAGATCAGGGCTTGATTTCCCGTCTGTGATGTTGTTTGCTTGAAGATCAGAGGTTATTAAGCATGACTATTAAACAGAAAATCTGACCTTCCAGGCTATTCAAATGTTAGAGAAAGGAGCTTGGTGAGTGGAGAGAGGCTGAGTGCTCAAATACCTCGCTGGGGAAACCATGGCCTCTGCCCAGCAGACCAGCAAAAGGGTTGGACCTTCTGCCCAAAGGCAGCTGATGACCTACCCCAGGCAGCTTTTTGTAGTCTTGGAAGACCTTTCCTGAAAACCATCAGGAACCCACCTGGATAAGAACCCTGGGAAGTACAACATGAAATAAGCAGTAGGCTCAGCTACTCTGGGGGAACTCCTGCCCTGTGCAGGCAAAACGCAGGAGAAAAAACAACAACCAGATGGAAGCAGGACTTGGTGTGGTGCCTTACTGTTCTGGCTGTGTTATTCCAGCTGGGAGGCCAGAAACCACTGGAGGTCAGCAAGAGGAGAGGTGATGGATTGTGATGTCTTGACTCCCAAGCTGACAGGATTTTCACCCTGACATTCCCCTAATTAGGGGGTTTCTGTCTCTCAGAGTCCCGTCCCAGGGTTTAAAAGATAAGATGGAAACTGTGGCTCGCTCTACAAAGGTGTTTATTCTATTTCTGATCTCAAGGCCTCACAGCAGTCTCAGTGCACTGAGGGAAAGCAGCTACAGGAACATGGACAGAAAGTCCAAGGCCGTTTTAAAGATTTCTAATTTAATTGTCTCTAAAAACATATTATATTTATGGTTTTGTGCCAATTACTGTCACCTATTCTAAACACGCAATTTCTACATCAAATCCATCCCACCAATGTCTCTGTGCCACCGTCACAGCAGGAGATGGAGCAGAAGAGGAAGAAGAGACACCGCCCAAAATTCTCCATCTTGCTCTGATCTTCTTCCATACTAAAAACCCAAAGCTACAAATTTTCACCCTGTGACAAACTAAACTACTATCTATTTTAAATCTTTGTTGTTTTCAATTCATCTCTGAGTGTTGGCAGTTTTTCCCATGGACTGAGGTCAAAGGCAATGCTTTCCTGGGGTCCCAGCCAGGGTCTTGGACACTCCAGGGCAGTTTGGGGGGTTTTCCACATGCCCTGGACTCCAACACCAAGCCCAGGATGGCAGGGTGTGTTCCTCGTGGCAGTTTGCTGCATGTGCCACAGCCTGGGCTCAGAGGTGGCTTTGCTGAGTTAGCTTGCAAGGGTGCCAGGTGTAATGAGTCCCCTAAAACCTGGCTGCACACCTCCAAGTTTCTTACATTCCCAGTTTATGAGATGCAGTCAAATGATTTCTTTCACTGTTACCTTGCCTTTCTTATCTGATGAAACTGTGGCTTTATCCAGGCTCAGTATTTTTCTCCTTTCTCTGTTGTTTAGAATGTGACTAGATCAAATTTCTCCCTTCTGTCATGACCATTAGTAGCTGATTTTTTTTTTTTTTACATGCAGCTTTTTTCAACAATAAAATCTCTCCCAGACTGTAGTTATATAATATTCAAGGTCACACTAATCATAACAGAATCTACCTTACTTATTAGGACTGTGGTCATGGAAATGAAAATGCCCCGGCAGGAATTCTTTTGCAGGATTTTGCTACTGCACACATAATTCATGAGACCTGATCCATGAAAGATGATGCCATTCTTAGGCCCATTGCATTGAGCTGTTTAGTATCCTGAATTTTTTAGTTGTGAGGTAGAAGTAAAAAAGCCTTTGGGAAAGAAAAATGTTGTAACTACAGAATTTTTAGATATTGCTGTTTTATGCACACTAAGTGGCTTTGAACACTAAGTGTCGTGTGATTAAAAATCAGCATGTTTACAGATGTACAGGGTCTTCCTGGCGTCCTTTTGTGTTATTATTCCTTGTGCTGCCTCTGTGTCCTCCCTGCTGTCTTCTCAGCACCACAGCCCTGCATCTCTAGTTCACAGCCATCCTCACAGGAACCATTCCTGGCAGAGGAAAAGCTTTAATGTGTCTTTGGTGATTTCACTGTGGGTGAAGGAATGGTGACCCAGCGGGAAGCTGACCAGCTGTCAACTCGTGTCATTTTCTTCATTCATATTTGTCTATTCCTGATATTCTTTTTCCTCTCTCCCAGATGGGCTGGGGTTATATTTGATCTTTGAAAACCATGAGGCCACGTGTGATAATTTTCAGAGAATGTCAGGACGAGAAATTTGGTGCAGATTTCCCGGAAAGAAGAGCTCCTTGCCAAAGGGGTCTCCTATTCAACCGTCTTCTGACATGAAAACGCGTCTAAGCCCTCAGAACTGAAAAGTTTGTTGTAAGCAAAGAGATGTGTCCACTCACTTGGTGCTTATGGGCTCCCCTCCATGAGGTAAACACAGGATGTGGTTGCCTGGGGGCCCTGTCATCAGTGACGCTGCTCTAGGATTGAGTTTGGATTGATCTTTGTCAGGAGCTGTCTGGCACAGCTCCTGGCCGGAGGTGACTTCAGCAGACACACAGCCACTGATCAAACCTGTGTTAAAGGCTTCCAAAGCAGTTAGACCTGGGAACGGTTGGTACAGCACCTGTGTGGTAAGAATTTGTGCTGCAGGCATTTTTCTCTGCCTGGCCTCCATGGGGAAGAGCAAGGAGGATTCCTTTCCTTGGTTCTCTCTTTAGGATGAGCTGTAATAACTTGAGTGGTCATCTCTGCAATCCTTTGTGCTCCCAGTGCCAGCATGGCAGGTGCTCCCTTCAGCACAGCCTAGAAGCCTGCTAAATTTTTTTTCATTGCTGTTGTTAATCCAGATTGAGCTTTGCTGTAAAAATACCAGCGCCTCAATAGCAGAAGTAGGTGCGTGTCTCCTTGGGCTGCAGCGTGTCACAAAATATCAATATCATTGCCACATTTTCCCTGGGTAAGGATGCCTTCAAAATTTATGTGGTGGCTTCTAATCCATCTGTGTGGGCTGCAGCACTTGGACTTGCACACACTCATTGCTGTCAGCAGGATTTTAGGAAGTTTTGAAGAGCTTTGCTGTGCTGCAGCCTGAATGGTTTAGAAGTGCCCCCTTGCATTTCTGCAGGAAATCTGCACAGGATTAGACCCAAGTTTTAGTCATCTCAGCATGTCTTCATCGAAACAGGCCCTGTTTAATTCCACCAGGGAAAGTATGGAGGGCATAGAATTTCTGGTAGTGCGCAGGTGTGCTAGAGGTCACCTGAGGTGTGGGAGTCTTCCCAAGAATGCAGCAAAGGTGACAGTGATGCTTTGGAAAGGCTGACCTGGAACAAAGACTGGACAGAGCTGGAGAATAAAGCAGGGATTTATTGAAAGGCCTTTAGGGTGCACCTTGGGCAGGACAGGGCCTGGCCAGGGCTACACCCAAGGTGGACCCAAAATGGTCAGAAAATGGACAAATGGTAACAAGGTCTCACATTTTATAAG
>WBMY01011356.1:124365-199127 GCA_013397315.1 Donacobius atricapilla
TTTTTTTAAACATAGCTATAATATGGCTGGAGCCAAGATCAGTACAGGGCAAATGTGGCCAAAACCCAATAATAAAATAATAATGCCTGCCTGTCCAACATAACCTGCTCTCTTTGCCTGCCTAATACTTCAGCTAAAAAGAAAAAAGAGCTAGAGCAGGAAGAGGAAAGGATCATTTTCTTTCCTCTGCAGATACAAGAGGGCAATTTGATCCCAGGTTTGGGTTTGCTGCTCACCATATTTCCTTTGGGGATGTTTGTCATCATTCTTCATGGAAAAAAAGAAACACCAGGTGATGTTTGTTTTTGAGAACATCATTTGGAGGTGGCAGTCACGTGTGCTGGGTGTGTGGACTGCATCTGGTTGCCCGGATAAATAGAGGAGCGCATCTGGTGCAAAGAGGCTGAAATAGACCCACAGACAAGGGCTGAGCTCCTCCGAGCTGCAAGGTGGCCTGACATAATTGGTGTGGAGTACAGACCAAGCTGGAGTGACTCCACTGGTGCTCCTCACCATCAATAACACCTTCGGAAAACAGACTGAGAGGAGCTGCTGCATCTGGTGGAATAAAGGGAAGCTACAGAATTAATAAAATCCTTTGTGTGTGTTTTGGGGCTAGCTGTTGGGACGGTGGGAACATCTGTCACCCAAAGCAGAAGGACTTGATCCACCGGGGGCTGCTCTCGGCCATCCCACTGCTGGAAGCATTTGAGCTGATGCCCACATCTGTGGGTGTTGAGGCCATCCCTCTGCTTTTTTTTTGCAGCAGCTGCCCCCATTGCTCTTCCTGCCGCAAATGCCGAGAGCCAGAGAGTCCTGGCTCCTATTCTTAGACCTCAGTCTGAGTCTGCAGGGTGGGCATGACACACAAAATGCGTCCCAGTCATTCAGTGTCATAGATGGATTCAGCTGGCAAGTGGCGCAAGAAAATATTCTGTGTGGAATTGTGAGATGTGTTATTCTTTTGCTAATTGCTAGGTTACGTTTTTCTTGAAGGGGGCTCTCATCACACACAGTAGTAGGAAACGTGTAGAAACAAGGCATGGCATCTGATATTGTTGTGGTTTTGTGGAGAGCTGGATTGGAAATGCCATTTTCCGTCTTTTGCGGAAGAATCATAGCACCTGGAAGGGTGCAATTGGTCATTTGTGTTGATTCGGTCAAGCAGTCCCTCTTCCAACCTGTGTTTGTGAGCCACCTGGTCACAAATGAAGCAAGGTAAAGCAGAATATCAAGGAGTGTTTAAAATCACTGTAAATAATGGATTTTTTTTTATTATTTACATAACCTCTCTAAGCCTCTTGTGAGAAAGCAAGTGGAGTAACACAGCATAAGGTGGCAAAGACAATGCTTAGTGCTCAGACATTGGTCCTGTCTCCTTTAATCCTGGTTCAGTGGCACAATTCCTACAGCTGAAGACACTCAGGAAATGATTGACCTCTTCCTTTCAGGCAGTTCCCCTACAATCCTCTGCTTGCTTGTAAACATATGTAGACAAAATCTTGGTGTTTAGATGCATTCAAAAGGTGGGAACAGATCAGTTTTCTTCCATGCTAAGTTCCTAGTTTCCTTACCTGAAGTTTAATTGTATTGTTAAAGAATTGGGTAGGCGTTCCCCATTTGGTTTCCAGATCTTCCTGCCACAGTTTAAAGTGCATTATTTTCAGATTCCAGCTATCTGAAAGTTAATAGGAAAAAAGCTGTTGCTTTGAGGTGAGAGTACAAAAAGTGCCCTAAATGACACTAGATAGAGGAACCACGTCTGCAACTGTGATTTTCCCTTATCACTGATTTTTCTAATCCATCAGGATGCAAACATTTGGGTTCATCAAGTAGCAAAGGACTGTAACACATAGGGCCAAGCCTGCAGAATTAAGGATGCTCTGGCAATCTGCTTTTGGCATGCTGAAGGCATATTCTCCCTGTAAGAGGTTTTTCTCCTTTGCTTCGTGTTTAATTTTAGTGGACAGTCATGTCCACTGACATGTGCTGGATTGACACAAAATAATGTGGGTTTTATGAGCGGGGTTATCATTGTAAGCATGGATCTTGTGTGCGTACATGAAAAGAGCTGCTTGTATCTCTGGCCAGACACAGTACAAGTATTTCTGATCTGAGAGCTGCACATACAAATGGCACTTGAGCTTTGTGTTCTCCACCTCTGGATGAAAGCTACCCTTCTTTATTCAGTATTTGCAGGCTCGAAATTACCAGCCTGTGCTTGTTTTGGTTGGTTTTTGGGGGGCAGGAACTGAATACTTTTTATAACTTTCAGAATCTCTGTGGTAATTTTTGGTCAGGAAACGTTTTTTACAAGATTCTAACTCCTACTTTTGAAAGTGTGTCACTTCTAAGCAAGGCAAGTGCTTCGCTTAAGTAATTATTCTATTGTATATTGAAGATAATAGGAGAGGAAGCTGAAAGGAACTTGTTGGAAGTGGTGTAGGTAGAGCAAGCTGTAGATTGAAGTAAACCACAGCCCTCTCTTTAGGCTTCAGCCTGCTGTTTACCTCTTTTTAATTATGTTTGCTCTTGCTTCCTTTGTGGTATTTTGGCACACCACATGGATGGGGACCGCATTAATTACTACTTAATTCAGCAGGTTTAAACTGTAAACTGTAATTTATGAGGTGATGGGGTAGGAAAAGCAATCCTTTGGCCCAGTCTGCCACTAGGACAGGGAGCTGAGAACCAGGGAAGAAGCCATGGCCTGTTGGATGTTGAGAGAATGGCTGGGATGCTGCCTGGCCTTTCCATACTCCATGCAAGACTGGGCAAGGCTCTGAACTCCCACTCCTTCAGCTGTGCTTTTAAGGAAGGATTGTGAAGCATCTGGCCCTCAGCTAGAAAGTCAGGAGGCAGGAAATGCCTTTGCTGGTAGCATTTGCCAACTGTGGTTTCTGGTATGTTGGTGGGTGGGTTCTCAACGTGTCCATCTTGATAAGAAAATGCCTAAAGCCAGACCCTGCGCATCGTTCATCAAAGGATCATTTTCTCTATCTCTAGTTTCAATTAAATGTAGAGTTTCTAAAAAAACCTGCACATTTAACCTCTTAAGCCTTGTCATGTGCATCAGGAGTTAAGCTAAGTTACAGCTAAGGATCAGGGCTTATCTTCCCCCATTGAATCAATTTCCCTTGACTTTCTGCAAAGGATTTTGTATCCCCTGAAATTCTGCTTGTCATATCTTAGCATAGATGAAGGATATTTCAGGGAATATTTTAGAGGGAAAAAAAAAAACCAAACCCAAAACGTTATAATGGTTAAAAAAATTCCCTATTTTGGTTTTGTAAATTATAAAAATGTAAACATAAAAATAGTCTTCTGTCTAGCAAACATTATTATTTATATTTTTCCTGCTAAGGAAGAATGGAGGAAGAAAACATCCCATAATTTGATGGGGTTGAGAGGTATATAGTCGGGGTTTTGTGTTTTTAAGAAGTGCACTTTAAAAATTTTGTTTGGGATTCAGATGGAAGGGTGTGGACAAAGCTGGGTTTTGGAAAAAGAATTATTTAAGAAGAATGCATTTTAAATAATGCTGATAGGAATAAAATACCAGCGAAAGATCACACTACACTTGTTTGTTTTCTGTCCAGTTTCTTACACTCCCAAAATATTGACTTTCTGTTATTCTTTGGGTTCAGGATTGGTCTAGGCCGGGTGTTTTTGTATAAACTCCGAAGTGTTGTGGATGTTAATTTAAACTGCATCAAGTGATGCAGGAGTCTTTGTCCATGGTGGTGTGCAGGGCGGCAGGACCTGCTGCTGGTCCCTTCCCTTGTCGAAGGGGGTGGGAATCTCCACTGGGAATTGCTCCAAGCCCATGGAGCCCACACAGCCACGAGTGTTCCTCCCGGCTGGGTATTTCCAAAGTTAAAAAAGAGCTAAGTTAAACCACAGAACATCACATCAGTGGTTGTTAGCTTACTCCTTGCCACGCCAAAATGAATTCGGATTAAACAAATGATTTAATGCTTCCATCCTGCTTTTATGTTCTACCTTGGCATTTGGAGCTGAAGGGATTTTTTTTCTGCTTTCTTTGTATTTTGAAGTCCTTTCTTAGTCTTAGGCTCAGAATTTCACAGCAGCTTTGGTGTAAATGAATGCTTTAAAGCATTCAAAACATTAAAAAATGTTTGAAGCTGCAAGTATTTCCCAAAAGGAAAAAAACTGCTCTTGAGTATTAGAAGTGCTTGAAATCCTGCCAAGTTTTTGAAAATGCTTCTGATTTCTTTCTTTCAGACTTTTCCGAAATGTTTATTTGAAACACGTTCTTAGAATTTTTGAAGAGTTCTAGTAAATTTAAATGTCTAGTGGCCATTTTAGTGGGATATTTCTGATTATTCCCATGGAAACCTTGAAATGTCAGAAGCTCTCTAGGTGCGAAAATTATGCCCTAAGAACAGATTTGTCTGCAGTTTCCTGCGCTTTGGAATGGTAAAAAAATTCACTTTATGAATGTAAGTTGTTTAGATTGGAAGGGTAAGTTCCTGCAATAATGGCTAATTTTAGGAGAAAGTTTGTAATCCTGTGAATGCTTTCATCTCTCCTGAACCTCTAAATCCTGTAAGGGCCCCTGCAGGAGGAGTTTCTAGAGTCCTTCCCATCCCATGAGGTTTATTCATAAAATGTGACACTTTGAAGCCATCTCTCAGCATAAAACATCATCAGAGCATGAAAATATAGCTGCAGCTCTAAATTCAGGCTGCAGCTTTTGGCAGATCTTGAAAGGGGGATTTGCCATTTGAAAAAGGAAAATATTTTTCTCTGTAGCTGGTGGTTGATATTTCTCTATGAAACTGGGCTGCTACTGACTCTTTTGATAGCTCTTTTATTTCAATCTCCTTGAAGGCAAGTCTGTCAGCTGTTTTGGGGAAGGCTACATTTCTCTTAAGCCACTTATAGTCAGTTTTTCCAATTTTTTCAGTTTCTACGAGGAGCTGAGTTTAAAGGGAGGATATTGGTTAGTGGCAGATTGCAGAGAATGCAAACCTATCCCAGCCAGTGAGAGCTTACAAGGATTCCTTTTATGTTTAGTGGTGGCAAAGGGGATTTTCCTGTTCTTTGAGGAGCAAAAAGAACAGCTGAGGTTCAGACCCTTTCTTGCAGCTCGCCAGAAACCCCTACAGACTAGTGCAGGTTTGGCAAAGGTCTGTATTCACACACAGCTCAAATCCTTCAGGAATCCTTGGAGTCCTGAAAAGAGCACTGAATCCTTAAGAACAGTGGCTGGGATGGGTTTGCAGTGACACGGGAGACCTGGGAGAATTGTACAGGGATGCTGATCCTTGTGAGAGTGGTCAAGCTGCTGGGCTTCAAAGATCACGAGAAGAAAGTAATTCAGTATTTTTCCAGTTTCCCTTAAACACAGGTGAACGCTTGAAGTTGCTTTTCCTACTATCACCTGTCACTGCAGATGGGAAGAAATCGTGGCCTTGAGAGCTGGCTCAGACCTGCCCTGTCCTGATGGTGTCAGGTATGGCCAGAGAGGCATTTTCCAGGAGAAGCTGGGATGTAGATATGGAGTGCCTAAAAGAGTTGTTCCACGTGGTGTTTTTATAAATCCTGACAGGTTCCTGGTACTTCTGTGCAGAAATACGTATTAGCTCTTGGGTAGGCAGAGAAATAACAGAGAAGAAAATATAGTTGGGTGTTTTATCACACTGGAGTAATTTAAGCCCTCACATCACTATGCCCTTGGTGATGCAATTATTGAACTTCTATCACAGAACCAATTAATTTGGAAAAGGCTTCTGAGATGGCGTCCAACCTGTGACCACACACCACAGTGAAGTAGACCACTGAGTCTACATCCAGTCTTTTCTCCAATCACCCTTTCTGTGAAGAAATTCCTCCCAATGTCCAACCTCAACCTCCCCTGCTGCAGCTTGAGTCCATGTCCCGTGCTACAGTGATTTAATTTTAATTTCCTGATGCCCTTTTACGTCTGTTAACATGCAATTAACCACTTTTTTCCTTCTTCTGGAAGGCTGCAATGCCTGCCTGTGGCAGCACCCCAGCTGCCTGCCCGCACTGGGCAGAGAGGAATTCTGCTGTGCAGGGAGAACTTCACTCCACGGGCCAGGTGCAGTGGGGTTTACAATTTTTTTCCTTTCCCACTGCTTTCCTCTGAAATGTTAGGCGTGAGCTGTGGCTGGAGGCACGAATCCAGCCTTGATGGAGCACCGTCCTGATCTGATATGACAGGCCTTGTGGAAGTGCTCAGCCTCTACCCTTCGTTGCTTTCAAGAGGGAAATCCCATTAGATCCTACAGATGGGACTGGAAGATTTTGTGTTTAGATTTCCCTAAGATGAGAAGAAAGTGAGCCCTTTTTTTTTTTTTTTGTGTTTTGGTCTCCTTCAAGAGAAGAAAACTGTTGGCAAAGTAGAGGTTAGATGCATCCTGTTTCTTGAATAGTCCATTAAGTGTTACGCTTCTAACACCGTTAAATGTCCTGTTTGGGTCCTCCCTGGAAGAGGCTGGCAAGGAGAGAAAGTTTGATGTGTTGCTAGCTCATCTGTGAGGAAAGTGAGCCTTTTTTGTGTGTGTGTGTGGTTTTGTTTTGGTCTCCTTCAAGAAAGGAGAATTGTTGGAAAAACAGAGGTTGGATGCGTCCTGTTTCTTGAATAGTCCGTGAAGTGTTACACTTCTAACACCATTTAATGTCCTGTTTGGTTCCTTGCTGGAAGAGGTTGGCAAGGAGAGAAAGTTTGATGTGTTGCTAGCTCATCTGGGAAAACTGGAAGTGGATTGGGGTAGGAGTGCTAAGGAGATTTATCAGACAGCAGGAGTTGTGAGTCTCAAAGGGAGCGTGGAGATGAATGTGCTGAAGAAACCTCTGCTGCGGGCCGGGGAAGGGAAGGGTAACAGAGACAGTTCAGATCCACTCTCTGCCAGTTTGCTAAAGTGGATTTGAATGAAACTGAATGTATAACTAGCCCCTAATTTCCAAAGCATTTTTGTGTGGGTTTAGCAATCTGATTCCTGTCAAACCCAGGGACTGTCATATTGACGCAAATACCAGGCAATATTTAGAGAATTTGGGAAAGGTATTTTGCCAAGGAAGAGAAAAACCCAACCCCTCTCTTATAACATGCATTCCTATAGGAGTCAGAAATACAGAAGAAAGGGAAAAAGCATACTGAAGTGTTGACCATTCTAACAAAAATCATACTGTACTGGTCTTTTTTTGGAATTTTTAGTTTTCCACTGGCTGGAGGCTTTTGAAGGAAAGAAAAGAAAGGACTCGTCTTCTGTCTTGAATTAACTTTGTTAATGATTAACAGAGCAGTGCAGTATGTGTGGTGCTTTTTAATTAAATCAGAAGAGACATGATTTGGACAAGATTTTGGTTTCACTTTGAAAGTTATTAAATAAACTGACACTGTTTGCTCTCCAAAAGTTCCTGGGAGCATCCGGTTAGCTGGTAATCCCTGTGCAGCTAGTG
Source organism: Donacobius atricapilla (assembly GCA_013397315.1). Classification (NCBI taxonomy): domain Eukaryota; kingdom Metazoa; phylum Chordata; class Aves; order Passeriformes; family Mimidae; genus Donacobius; species Donacobius atricapilla. Next base: position 131,818 of record WBMY01011356.1, read on the forward strand.
AAACAAAGCTGCTTCTAAAACACCTAAGGGCCAGTACCAGATATTAAAAATGACTGGTCCAGTCAGACAGGAGCATAACTGAACATCAGCCTGCATGAAGCAGGGGCCTGGCCTGAGGATCCAGTTTCATTTCAGGGATAACAGTGGTCCAAACTGACTGTTTCTGGTCAAGTTGGCATTTTGGATGCCTCTGAGCTGTTCAGGTGGCATAAGCTGTTGCTGCCCTTGGTGGAATTCGGGTGGCTTCTGCTTGCTGAGTTTATGGGGTTGCTTGTGAAGTGAGATCCTGACTGGGGCTTGGATGTTGCTCACCAGTAAAATTCAGAGTATCGTAAGATAGGAGCTTCTGGTACAGGAAGGTCTTCATGAACTGGCCCAGGAGGAAACAAATACTCTTCTCGTCCCAGGGCTGTGTGCGTGTGTGCCTGTGCACACATTTATATCAAACTCTCCCAGCAGGGAAGGATCAAAGCCTGGACTCACACCCTGGCTGCAGACTGGAGAAAGACAGTGGATGCTCGTGCTGGCATGTGGTGGCACACAGGGGTGAATAGATCCAACATTTCACACTCTGAGTTTGCTGTTGTGTAGGATTTTTGTAATCTGTCTGTCAAGGAGCTGCGGCTGAGGTCTCCACCCATGCCCTCAGCAGTCAAACCACGGCAGAGCCTGTTTTGCCTGGAGACGCATCTATCATCTGTGTTTGTACCACACCTACCACATTGTGGCTCCTCCTGGCTTTTGTGGCCAAGCTTGAATAGTTATCTTTGCAGCATGCCTCCAATATTTTAAAAATAACATTAATAATCTCATATAAAACCCGTTGTTGAAATTACCTATTGCCAGAAACAGCTAGGGCAAAGGGAACTTATGTCTACATTATCGGCAGCTTTATGCAGCTTTCTGTTTTGTGGGCTCTGCAAGTATTATCCTACATGGCTGTAAGTGGAAGTCCTGCAAGTCTGGCCTTTGAGTGTTATCCTTCACACTGATAAAGCTGAAATTTATTAATAGTCATTATAATTCAGGTATAAATGAGAGCCAGCAAATTTTAATGTTTAAAAGCCAAAATAATAGATTGCCTTTTATTGCTGTGAGAATTGCCATGTATCCCTGGAACGCACAAAACACAAAAGAACGGGCGTGGGATTGAGTGGGGAAACAGGGACCCTTCCATCTGCTGCTGGTGGGGGCTGAGAGAAACGCGCTCCTGCTCAGAGCAGGAGGCCACCGGAGTCTGTCCCTCACCTGTGGCAGTGCCAGGGCCCAGGGAGAAGCGATAAAACCTTTGTGATTGCCTCCCTCTTACAGTTTCCTCCATTCCAGCTGTCCAGTGACCAGAAAGTGTCTGTATCCTGGTGGTTATATGGAGACTATTGTTTGGATCTCTGTGTTTATTTGAAAGCGGTGAAGACATAAAACAAAAGCTATGCTTTGGTGGTCTCTCACACCCAGGAAATACTGTGCTGCTTTATTTCTGGATTGTGCGTTTCCCCATAAGTGACCGACAGGGAATGCAAACACCAGCAAATATGTTTTTCTAATCAAGTTTCAATTTACAGTGGTAGTTCTCCTTGGAATATGATTTTAACACTTGTCTTGGAGTTTGTTTTGTTTGCTGTTACAGCCATACATGCAGTCAGTAACTTTTCCATGTGAAAAGTGGGATAATACCTCAAAAACTGAGGACAGGCAAAGAAAATTAAATTCTCTTCCCTTTTAAGGACCAGGCTCCTGCCTGCGCTATCCAAGTCCATCCTGTCACAGCAAAGCAGGCATCAGTCAGGATTGAACCCTTCATGGACTCTATATGGGTCTTATCTGGAGCTACATATTTTGGAAATGTTTATAATTTTGGGCTGCAGGCTCTTGCATTCTAATGTACAAGCCTTGTGCTCCCAGTCCTGCAGAGCTTGTCTATGCAAATGGTTTCATCTTCTGATAAGGCATTTGCTACCTGATAATGTGTCAGTGTGAACATGCAAATTCTGCTTCTGTGTGGCTCCATGATTTGCACATGCAGACGCCCAAACCTGCACATTTCAATTTGAGTGTGTGCTTTAATACATAAACCCAGTACAGAGCTGGGTACTCACAGGTTTCATTAAGCACATTAAAATTTTTGACACTGCTGCTCTTTGGAGGCAGCCAGGTAGTTATAACTATGGGATAGATTTAAAAAATGAAGGGAAGAATAGATGTCATAGCTGTAGGATGGATCCTTAGTATTGAACCCTGATAGAGCTTGGAAAACTTCTGACTGGGAAATGTCAGAGTCTCCGTTACTTGAGATATTTACAGCTTGACTTGGAGAAGAAAAATACATAGTAAGAGACAGCTCAGCATTATTTGATGATGAAGTGCATAGTCTTGTTTTTATAAGTACTCAAGAGAGGTACTCCAAGAGCTTATTGCATGAGCTGCCAGACTTTACCTGCAGCATGTGATTTAATACACAAAGTGGTGTTCATCTGTGAAATAAATTCCCTGCTCACATGCCAGTGTCCTAGAATGAAATCTCTTAGGATGGTGAATGCAGATGCTTTTTGCCCTGTGAGATGCATTCACTGAGTTCCCTGCAGTGAACTGTGCTGGGGCATTTCAGAACAGACCTTAAAAAAACCAACAAAATTTGTCTGCTCCATGAGAACATGAAAGAGACTGTGGCATCTTCCATTTTCCCAGGGAGGGAACAGTTAAAAATATTCTTCAAATAAGGAGCAGATGTTAATGTCATTAGAATGGATTTCCATGAAAAACAGAGTTCTCTTGCAAAATGCCAGTAGCTCTGCAAACTTCTCTACAAGTCTGCCTGCTTTTTTCAGACTTGTGGCACAGAGAAGAGGCAGCGCAAGGAGAGCTATTTACTGTCTCTGAAACCAATCAGGTACATTTCTGTAAGCTGCCTGTTTTAAAATTGCCTCAGCATGGGCAAAACAGCTAAAGAAACATGAAAGTATTTGAATAACAGGACAAGAACAGGGAGCATCACAGTGAATTCCCTGTTGACAAATAGGTACAGAAAGGAATAAGCTACATATGGTCTGGACAGTGCATATGCCTCTGTCAGATTCTAAATTCACTGTCATTTCAAATTAAAAAAAAAAAAAGACTCGCAGGCTTTTTTTGATCAGCTCACTGAAAACTCTGCCTTGCCTGCAGGAATGGTTAAGGTAAAAATAACAAACAAAATATTAAGTGGCTCTCTGGATGACCTCTGGACATTCTTATTGTTAGTATGAGTAGACATTGGAACCTCCCAGTAATAATTTCCTTTTGGAAAGCTCTCATATCTCCTTCCTCCTCCTCATTTTACTGCTTTTAATGTTCAGAAAATAGGAAAGGCCCTGTAGTTCCTTTCCTTGCTGCAATAGATGACCTTACACTCTCCTAGAGCCATTTGCCTTGAGTTCATTGGCATGAATGACATCTCACAAGCGCTCTAGTGTAGTCAGCATTTGTTTGCCCTAGTTTTTTTCTCTTTCTAGTGCCTTCCTTAGGGGTTTTGGTGTCCTAGATCTCTGAAGTGTCAGGACCTACAAGGAATGCAGGCTGAGACATGTCTCCTGCCCCATCATTTTCTGTGCTTCAGATGCCCATGTGAATTTTTGAGATTATCTGGGAGGTGATTTGCCTCTTCCTGCTCCATATGCAAGATCTTCACCTCAGGGCCACAGTGTACTGAAAGTATCCCTCTTGGTTAAGTTGCTGAAGTAAACAACAAACATTTGGCTTCCAAATATTAAAGGGATTACGAAGTGCAGGGATCTGAAACTGCCTCAGATCCTGCTCCCACTTCTTTTCAAAGGGGTTGCAAGCATGGCACCATGTGTTTCAGCCTCTTTCAGGGGAGCTGCTGGATCCACACCCCAGCTGAGTGGGAACTCTTGGCATTGCAGGGGTTGGCCTCCTCCTTTGTGTTGCGAACAGGACGATCAAATGGCCCTGTAGCTCTTGTTGAAAGAGTGCTGTTCCTCGGCTGGATGGACCTTATGGCTCCGGTGGTGGGCACAGCTGGGGTGAGGCCTCCGGGGCACTCCCCAAGCTGCTCCTGTGGGTTATCCCAGCCCCACATGGCAGCATGCTCCTCGCCTCACCCAGTGGAATGACATCTGTGTGTCCAGGTTCCATCTTTGCAGGTGTGACAAATCACGGTTGTGGACATTTCTGGATGGAAGAAAGGATAACAACAGCACTGGTGCTGTCAAATTAAAAATTAATTGGTGGGATGCCAACGTGCAAAAGATGCTTGTCACCACAGACAGACACTGATACTGCTTGCAAATGGGATTTCCCCACCTTATTTATCTCCAGTTCCTCACTGGCGGGCAAAGATGGCCCATGCCTTGAGGAGAGGCTTGCATGACCAGCACTGTCCATTGCTGAATCTACAGGCAGATCAAATCTGTTCTCAGGAGTGCTGTGGGTGCAATTTGTTGCTAAAGCCTTGAAGTTAAAAACGGGTTGACCTTGTGAAGCGTTGTGTTTCGACTGGTCTGAAGTTCTTCAGGATTTTGTAATTCAGAGCGATATTTGGAAAAGTGAAGAAAGAAAAACTGTGATTCTTGTGCCTATCCTAAGAGGAATATTTTCAAATGGTTCTGGAGTCTACTACAAGTGGAAGAGGCTTCCCCTGTTTCTAATGGCCAACACATAGAGCCATGCATGGCAGTACAGGCAGATTTTCTAAAATTCTGAAAGTATTCTTTGAAGATGTACAGTGTGGTGTTTTAGAGCTTAGTCAATTTGCTTTTATTTTTGTCCTGAATGGGAACTGTTTTGTTGGTGGGCAGTGCAACAACTTAATTTATTCCAGGATGGATTGAAAAGAGTGTAGGACAACCAACCAGAATAAAAAGATTCTGTAGCACAGTAGTAAATAGACACCTGTATTAGAAATCTTTAGGGCTGCCTTGGAACCCAGTTTAGAATTTCATAAACATCAACTCTTACATCTGGCATCTGATTAAAATGTGTATTTTGGAAGAACAGTGATATGATCTCTGTTTAACTAATGCTCTTCCAGAGGGAAGAATTCTGCTTCTGGAATTCCTCAGAGGTAGAAATGCCTTTTCCGGGAAGAGTAAATATTCCTCCCTTCCCAGCAGCATTTTTAAGGATCTTATGTATTCACACTGCCTTACATGTTCACTTTCCTTTAAGGGCAGGGTAAAAAAAAAATATAGCAATGGCCTACCTGCTGCACCCTCATCTCATTTGCAGATCTCTCTGACATCACAGAATTCAGGAATTCCTGTTTTCCTCCCTTGGCGATCAGCACTATTGGCCTTTCCTTGCTCCAGACCCGAATTCCAGTATATTTTATCCACCAAAAGATAAGGAGTTTTGTGTACTTTAAACCAAAGGGCTGGGTCTACAGAAAAACAACTTTGTGGGGTACTGCAGACCAGTTTCTGTGAGTGTGTAAAAAAGGCCTTGTACGTTTGCAAAGGCTTGCAAGGGAATTGTCCAACTTACCTATAGAGCACTGAACTGTTACCTTTTCACAACAAATCTACCTCATCAAAAGTGTAGAGGGAGTTTTTGGGAGGAAAAAAAGATCCAGTTGTTGCCCGTGGGACTTAAGCAGAGCATAAATTATTATCAGTGCCCCAGGCGGAGTGCAGCCTTTGGATTCTTGAAAGCTCTGAGGGAAAAAAGCGCTGGGGTTGGTGCTTCCCTGGCCACGCAGCATCGTCCATGGCTTTGTGCAGAGGGTGGCCTGGGCGCTCACCCCAAGGTAAGAGTGCCACCTGCTGAACCCACACGTTGCTCCCCACAGGCAGGAGCGCTCGCGGGAGAGATTTCCCTTTGGGGTACTAATCCATCCACACCCACCCTCGTAATTTATGAGGGTTAACAAGATCACAGCCGGGGGTGGAATAGCTGCAGGACTGCGCACTAAGTGGTTTCAGTTTGCTCACATTTTTGGACTTTGAAGGGAAAGGGGTATGAGAGTAAAGCATATGAAGTTGGGAACTGATGGTGCCTCTGTTTAAAATCCCTGTTTGCATTCCTGTTTCCTGCTCCCTTCGCTGGGTTACATGGAAGAACACTGAGGACAGTCTGTTAGGCTGGATTCAGTCCCAGCCCTGGTTTTAATCCTGTTGTTAAATAAAAGATGGTTTTACCTTGACTGCAATTGAGCTTCCATCTCCCCACCTCCTTGGATTTGCTCGTGTTTGGCAATCACCCTCAGTCTTGAGCTGTCTGATCCTGCCTGACCTTTCACAAGTTAGACTGGATGCAAGTGCCTGCAAAATGCTTCGGCAGTGATTTACTATCAGAAGGGAGGACTGTTCCCCAGACCATTATTTTATATCTGGGTCCTCTCGTCTCTTGGCAGACTGCAATGTGACTTTCCTTGTGAGCAAATGCTTGCAAAGGCTCCTCTGTGCAGTGCTGAGGCTGCTCGGTGCTCAGACCAGCTGCCTGAACCGAATCCCTTCTTGTGAAAGCTGAATGGGAAGCAGGAGTTTGTCAGGCAGCTTGAGCAGCTGAGAAATCTGCAGGAATTTCTGTCACTGGCAGCCCAGCAATGACGACGAGGATCTATTAGAGAGAATACAGTAGGAAAAAAAAATAATAATCATACCGTCACAGAGCAGAGGGGAGGGGGATACAGGATAGATAACGAGCTTGACAACAGGCAAACACAGGGCGTCACTCCAGGAGCTACAGGACCAACCAAATGGTTAACCTGTGGGGTGGAAAGAGCATCCAATGAATCTCGCATGCCTGAAAGGATAATGGCATTTTTATGATCTCATTCCACGCCCTGATCGTCCGTCCATCTGCTCCCTGGAGCTGCCAGCAGTTTGCACTGATTCATACGCTGCAGACATGATCAGCAGATCGTACTGCAGGCAGAACTTGTCAAGCCTCTCCAAGTGAGTTGCCAGTTTATTATATCTGTATGGGTTTAGCCTCTTGGTGCTGTGTAGGAGGTGCTGGGATGGTGGAAACGGCAAGGGGAGCAGAATGGTGTAACAAGCTGGGAAGTGGGCTGAACTGGGGAACGAGCAATGGATATAGACTGGGTTCTTCTGCCTTTTTTTTTTTTTTTTTTGCTACATTGGGCTCTATTGCCTAAAATCTTAGTATTCATGCATTTCTCTTACCTGAATTTCAGAATTCAAATTGTTCAGGGGCAGGAGGATATGTTGGGAGAACTGGCTGCTAAGTGGAGTTCTGTTGGTGCGAAGTGTGCAGAAGTTTCCTAGTTTGTGTGAAAGCTTCCGCGTAACTCAGATTGCTTAATTCACTGAGTAAATAAAGTCCTCGTGGCACATTCATCCCTGAATGTGGAAGGGAAAGCAAGAGAAGACAATCAATTAGCCTGTGTAATATTGCCAGTAATATGATCTACTTTATGCCTGTCCTGTATTGTTTTGTTGGTCTGCTTTATGAGCTGGTGGGTAGGAAACAGGACAGTGCTGTTTCTAAATTGCTGTGATTTATATAAGGGTTTGGTTTAAAGCTTGGGAGAGGTTTTGAAGAGCAACTGGGATTTCTGTGTGTGTTTCTTAGAGTTTCCAGCATGATGTCCTGCACTCTTGGAGGGAGAGGGAGCTCAGGGATTTCCGAAACTCAGCCCCTCCAAGAAGTCTCTCCCAGGAATCTGAAATCCTTCACTGCGATTTCAGAAATTGGGCAATTAATAATAATTTAAGTAAGAACATGTACAGATGACATTTTTTTGTGTGCTGTTCTTTGGCGAAATAGAGCCACAAGCCACAGCAGCCAGCTCTCCCCTACCTCTGTATGGGAACAGGGAGCAGCCGTGGGGGAGCACCCATTTCTCGGCACTCTGCAAGGGGAAGGGGCAAAGCAAGTGAGATTTGGACACTTCAGTGATTTTATAAGTGGTGAAAACACTGACTTGTGATACCTGGTGTGAGGAGCTGGCCCTGAGCGCAGGCTGGACCTCTCAGGTGAGCCTGAGGTCCTTTCTAGTCTGCGCTGGACCTGGTTTAGGGTGGGGTCAGGGTCTGGCTGTTCTGTTGAAAATACTGGGGGCCATTGGATACCCCTGCTGGGGAATAGTCTCCTCCACTCCCTTCTGGGCAGGAGAGGGAACCAGCAGTGTGCTGCCTTTATACTTGGCGTATCTGGTGTGTTGGGGCAGTGCTGGGAGCAAAGCCTTCGCTCGAGTGAAGTCAGTTTACTGAAATCTGTGGAATTACATCTTAGTGAAAACAATCCTTTTCTCCTGAAGTATGATTGGCTACTGTTAGTGTTGTTTTCCTGTATCTTGAGAGTTTTGGGTCCTGGAACACACAGGACACACCTTCAAAACCAGACATGGGTTTCTTTTGTCAAAACTCACTGCGGCATGCTTGGGGAGGAAAAGCTAAGTTCTCTTTGGAAAGGACTCTAAAGAGAAATCAAATGTGTGGCCAGAACTTGGAAACCGATTTACTCCCTTGTAACAAACATCTCCGTGACCTCGGGCCAAAAGAGGGAAGACACCTTTAGCATTACCCACAGAGGCTTCTTCAAAGCATTGCTCAGAGAAATAAATGATGAAATACTGCCCTTCCCAGGCTGAGGCATCACGTAATCCTTCCAAGTGCTCATGTCTTCTCAGGAGATTGCAGTGGAAAAGTAAAGGAGTATTAAAATCCCTATAAGTTAACTCTCTGGAGACTCTCCAGGGAGAAGGAGGAGGCTGTCATTGCATTATTTTGAATGAGGTACTATGTGATTGTTAACTTCTTGCAAATGTCCTCTAATGGTCCCTTTGTATGATCATTTCATCTGTGTTATTTAAAGATATTTTCTGTGCTTTCAGTGGACTTGTGGTATTTGTAGAAAATGTTGTAATTGCTAAATAGCTGAATATAATCCTGTTAGCATTTGATACACTAGAAATTAAAAGCAGAAGCTCTCAGCAGAGCCAAGAAATCATTCCGGTTGGCCTGAAAACATGAAGTCTGTTTAATAAATGTATAGGGATTGCCTTGGCTCACTGTGCTGGACACTAAAGTGTTTACTGTGCAAGTTCCTAGAGAAAGCAGAAGTTCTCTTTGCCAACAGGTGGAATATTTTCTTCCAGCAAATGATAACTTCTGCTCAAACATCAGTTTGGTTGTTGGAAGCTCAGGGTTTTTTGCAGCATTTTTTTTGTATTGTAGGTTATCTTTTCTGTTTCTTGGCTGGATGTTCACGACTGATATCAGCTAGTTTTTTAGGAGAAGAGGGGGGTTTCAGAGGGTTCCTCCACAGATAGCAATGGTGCTGGTGGCATTGTGTTATCTGGTTGATTCTGCTCCAAAAACTGATGCTGTTCATTTTCACTTGAATCTCCTCCTTCTTCTGGTCTTCTCTTTTGACCATGCCCTTCATTCCTGTTCCCCAGCGGGCAGAGGCCTGAATCCTTAATTTCTAAAAGCCTTTTTACATTACTGAGGTAATACAAGAAGGACACCATGTGTCTACAGACAAGATACATGAGGATGTTTGCCCTTAGTGAGGTTATTTTTCTTTTTTGGAGGCAAAGTCTCAGTTCCTGAAAGTGGCTCTCCCCCAACAGTGATGAGTCTGCATGAAGAACTGAAACATTTTTGAGCGGGAGTTTCTGTGGCAGAGAAAGCACAGATCTACAGGGAAACATCTGGGATTTTGCAGCCTTCTTGCCTCAGTGGAAGATGTTTTCAGCATCAGAAAAGCATTGGCTCAGGAGCGCAAAGCTGGAGTGGAGTTTTGAGCATCCACCTCAGTCTTAAGTCAAGACTGTGAGCATCAAACACCTAAAGTTTTGTCAGAGAACAAGTGACTTGGGAGAGTTTAATGAAAATGCTGAGCTAAATTCTCCTGTGCAAGCCTTGGTTCAAGCCAGGAACTTGCTGTGGATCCAAATGCCTGAAATGAGCTGTGAGAACTGCTTCTGATGAAAGGTAAATTTAGTAAAACCTAGAAAAGATGGGAGAGTTTTGGCCGGAACTCTTTCAGAACGGTTCAGAGCAGAGCTGGTTATGAGTTCATGTCAGGTTTCTGAAATTAGCTTTGTCTAAATTAAAATAATAGGAAATACTTTAAAAAAAGTTTTTTACACTTTCTAGGTAAGAAATTACTGAGTTACGTCTTTGCAGTCTTTGTTAATAAAAAATTCTGACATCTTTTAAATTTTTGATTCCAATTGAACTACCTTTCAAAGAGAAAAGTAAAAAAAAAAAAAACAACAACTTACATGAAGGATTTGCTTTCTTGTTCCAGGCTGAGTTAAAAAAAAAACCAAAAAACAAAACATCCCTGAACATTTTCCATATCACTTCACTCTGACAAGAGTTTTTGCTTCTGCTTCAGCAAAACTAGAAAATTCCTTGTTAGTGCAGATCTTAAATTCAGATAGCTCCTCCACAGTCTCGCTGTTGGCGTAGGTGTTGAACCAGTGGTGGATGAGGGTGGTAGAGCTTTATCCTGCTTCTTCATACCCCTGCCTTTCCCTTTCCTGCCAAACCTGTGCTCCCCATCCACCCTGTTCCCAATTCAGAGTAAAACAGGAAAAACTCAGGGAGATTCTCTGGTGATTAGTTTAGGCCCTCTTTGCTTTTCAGTTCTTATATATATGTATATTCGTCCATATAAAGCAGATGAAGTCAACTATGCTTAGTAAATTAAATCCTTCAATACTTAAAAATGCAACCAAGAAAAACACTTCCATCAGTCATTGAAATAATTGAAACATAGAGGCTCAGCTTACTGTAACTTCTCACTCTGTCCACGTTTTACTTCGTAAAAAAACCCCAAAACATTCAAAAAACCCTTTCTTGCACTATTTTCATGTACTGACTATTTGATTTATATTTTGGGATGTGTAAGCTCTTAAATGTAAAGAAAAATTCTCCTTGAGTTCAGTACGGCAGCTTGCATGCATAAGTGGCCACAGAGCCAAATTTATAATTATATATCTGGATAATGTTAGCCTTCGTACATTTATCCATTCCAATTTTAATTCTCCATTTCATGAAATCTATGATCAAATCTTGGAGCCCAAGCTAGGCCGGTGCCGTCCCTTTTAATTTAGGACTCAGCCCTTTTATTCTCCTTCTGTGCTTTACTTTTACATAGCTGCTTTCTTTTTGTGCTGATGTGCAGCACATATTGTTAAAGGCTCTTATTAAAGCCGGAATTCTACAGCGTGGAGACTGTCCTAATAAGGGAAAAAAACCCCAGCCCTTTATTGGTGAGGTAAGAGAAATCAGGCAGTGGATGATTTTATTTTATTTTTTTTTTTTTTTCGCTGATTGAGAAGGATAAGGTGCGGTTTGGCAGGTACCGCATCGGTTTGGCATCTGCTGACGCGGTTCCTCTTTTCTGCAGCTCAAATCCTTTGCAGGGCAGACAGGGAGGGCTTCCCCCGCTGCCCCTTTTGCCTTCCCCTCCCCTCCTCCTTCTCTTTTTCACAAGGGTTCAGCTGTTGCTGTGAAATCTCGCCCCGACGCCCAAACTGGATGTGGTAACGAGGCGTTTTTGCAAGCCCAGCGGTGCAATACTGTAATAGCCTTTTTGGGGAACAGCGAGCACACTGGAAAACAGTTTTCCATCTGTTTTTTTTTTTTTTTTNTTTTTTTTTTTTTTTTTTTTTTTTTTTTTCCTCTAAAACATTTAAGCAGTTTGTGAATCTGTCAGAAAAATCACTCCGTAGTCCAAGGTATTTTGATGCAATTTCTCTCTTCTCCAAAACCCACTATTGAAGCAAAGTACTGGCTACAAGGTTCAGTTGAGTGCTCATCTGTTTTTCCTTCCAGTTGCTTTGGATGTGCATATTGAATTCCAGAGATGAGCAGCACATCCCAGCCTTAAGTACAGGCTTCACATCTGAAGTCAGTGTAGTTCCTTGGCTTTTAAGCTGAATTATTGTGAACAAAGTTTTAAATTGGGGGCAGAAGCTGGTATTTTGGGTTTTTGTTCTTCAGTCTCTGTTTATCTCTTGGTAAAAGAGTACTTAAGTATTGGCTCTGCTTAAATTCACTTTGTGCTGCATCAGGAGACAGAAATGTGATGTAATGTGGCTGCCCCCTTTCCACCTGGTGCTCTGGTGTGTTTCTTTGATTGGAGGAGGAATAATGTTTAACTTAGTCACTAACACCCAGTTTTCTCTGTCACTCTCTTGCTCATTTTCTTCTGAATACTGTACATTTGCTGGCATCATTTGTGAAGCAGTTTTTTTCCTCTGCTCCCCACCATAGTAATTCTAGAGTACATATCCTGTCATTATTGAGGTTAGCTTACAGTAGGGAAAGGATGTGAAAGACAAATGGGTGATAACGAAACAGAAAAGGAAAATAAGCAGCTTTAGTAGCAGAGTTTGGATGTACCAGTTTACATTAAGCAAAATATACAGATGCTCCATTAGGTGTGGACTACTCCCAAAACCTTAATGAACAACCCCTTTTGGGGGGATTGGCAGGGTTTGGGGGTTTTTTTGCACGATGCCTGTTTGTATTCAGATTCTCCCTCAGTCATCATTTCTCTTGAAGATCAGGGACTTGGCTAACTTTGTCTTCTTTTTTAATTTCCGTCCGCCACTTTTCCATATACCTCGACTAAGCAACAGTGAAAAACACCCAGTTTCTCCTGAGCAAGATTGACTCCAGCAGAACCTGGCATGCCAGCTGGAGAGGATGAACTCCCTGCAGGAAGCTTCATTCTGAACTCTGAATCTTTTTCAGATCACTTTCAATCTGCTTTATACTTCTCTTTAGCAGGCTCTGGTCCTGCTGAGGGTCTTCGAGGCAAACATTGCTGTATTATGTGACAAAAAAGAAAAGGTGATTCACCTTTTCAGACTGAACGGTATTCAGAAACATCTCCTAACTGGTGTGCTATGTATTTAAAAAATTTGAGAAAGCAGCCCCCCCTGGAGAAGCCATCCGCCATCCACGTGCATTTGTTTTCCTTCCCACGATTCTTCTAGAAACGTGGGGGTCTGTCCTAGAGGTGTGTCCTTGAGACCAACGCGCTTGGCAGGACAGGATGTAAAATTCTGGCTTCTGTTTGGTTTGCCGAAGCCAGATTGCCCGCAGGCCTCTCTAACCATAAAAATATATTGCATGTTTCTGAACAGGAGGTTTTTGGCTTGCCAAATTCCATTTGCAATTCGTTCAGCACTGGAGTTGCTGCACTGTAATTAAAGAAATACCTTCTAGCATCACAACTGTTGCTGTCCTGGCTCGTTCCTTACTATGCGTTTTTGTTGTTTGGGGGGCTTTTGGGGGGTTGTTTTGTTTCGGGGTTTGTTTGTTTGTTTGTACTTCTTTAGTTACACCTGATTCAGTGGAGTTGGTGACTCAGCAAGAGGACCATGGGGTGGGTGAACCCCACAAGCTCCATGCACCGTGGGTTTCAGCATGCACAAATGATGTGTGCCACCATCATCACACACTGACGTGGCCATGGTGGAACCTTTGCAGTCGCTTTGGTCATTTTCGGGTTGTTCCTGGCTTTCCAGCTCCCGTGAGCTACAGTGACATTCTCCATTGTCATGTGTTTCCTTTTCCCTTTCTTTTTTATTTTTCCCTTTCAGTCATCTCTTGATAGTGTTTGATTTGGTTATTCTGCAAAGTCCAAGTGAAGTCTGTTCTGACCTTACTGCATTCTCTTGCACACTGATGGTCTATAAAAGAAGAATCCCGTTTTTAAATTAGGGTGTGTATTTTGTGTAACGCTCATCTTTCCCCTGTGAAGCCTGAGGTTTTTAGGATTCTGTTTGTCCTGCAAGAGGAAAATCGCTGGCATGTGCTCTGGGTGTGTAAGACAGTGTTGTGCATCTTGGCCTTAGTCATCTCCCTCCTCCTGGAACAGGAGTGGTCAGACACATCGTGTCAGCAGTTTTCCTTCTCAGGATTGCAAAAAGCCCAAAAGCCCAATTAGCAGAGGCCACAGCTGCTTCCAAAGCCAGCTAAATTTTTACTTTAGTTAGAAAGATGAAGTTTGAGGACAAATTTTCTCCTTGTTCCTCTGTTAAATTTGCCATGAAGGCTCTAGCAAAGCAGTTTTGTTGTTCTCTGGAAACATAGCTTGTACTTAAGGCTTACCAAACTTAAAGGAACTTCCTTCATGCTGTGGCAGAGCTATCCTGGTGTTCCCATAGTCCTTATCTATATGGCTGTGAAATCTTCCCACTGACTGCATGTTCGTTAGTGATGATTTGCAGCCCATTCAACTGAGAACAAATTCCTTTCTTGTGCATATCTGAGAGCTGCGTTTGGTCCTTTGGCATTTTGGGGAAGCCGTGGGGTTAATTACTTAACTGAATTCCTGGATTCTTCCCGGTCTTTCACCCAACACCCTGTGAAGTGCTGAGGTAGGAGACAGTGTCTCCCACCTAGCCCTGCGTTTATTGTCCCTGAACAATTTTGGCTGGTGGTACTCTGAGCAATCTTTGGTCAAACGTCCAGAAAACCTGTTCGTATGTGATTATAGCTGTGCACCAGCACTGGCAGTGTGTCTCTTGGTCATCATGAGCCGGCAGAAGCACCCCTAGGTACATCCAAGAGCACCTCACTGGCACAGGATTGCAAGGGTTTGGGTTCAGCGTTACACCTGTGTTTGATGTAGGTAGTGCCTGTTGGCCTCTGGATCCTGAAATGCATGATTTTTATTTTTATTTTTTTTTCTTTTTTCACTGAACACCCCTGAGTGTTAGTCAGATTGGAACTGGAGCACAAGGGAGTTTGAACATCTCACACAGGAGCCTGCAGCAGAAGAGGAGCCACGTCTTTGAAACCCCGTATTTAGCAACTTAACTCTCAGCATGTTAGTTTGAATTAAGAGCAATTGTAACTTCTTGTTCCAATTTAGAGTGTTGCTGATCCCTAGATCTTTTTGTTACCTTGTCGCTGCTAAAGGTTATCTTCTTCAGACGCATAATTACGATGTTCTTGCTAACTCAGTAATCTCAGTTGAAATGTGTAACAGGTTGGACCACTCTCTCTGTGAGCAGGAATTCAAATTCTCTTACGCTCGTCCTAATTCTTTGTTGTGCCAAGTATTTGTCATTTTACGTTGCCAAATGCTGTACTTTCACAAAAGTATATTAAATGTAGATTTGCTATCCAGTGCTTGGTTTTTGGCCTATCCCAGCACCTTTCAGGCTGCATGACTTGAATTCAGCAAGAACTTTCATAAAAGGATAAACGGAATTGCATCTCCCTTGCAATGGACTTGGTGTGTGCCTATGAATGGTTTCTGTGGATTGTTGGGAAGAGGAGACTTGGATGAGCAGTGCATGGTTGGATCAAGTTTAAGGTCTGTTCTCTGGTGTTATTTCTAAGGATCCATCTGCTGTGCAAATGTTTCAGAAGTCTCAGTGACACCCCAAACCACTCTGTCTTGCAGTCCAGGTGAGAGGGGAGAAGTTCTGGCTTTGAATCAAGACCAAGTCCTGCAAGAGCTGGGGTTGGAAGGGTTGGGTGACATCCAGGCCAGTCCCATGGACACTGTGGGACCCGGGAGGGAACAGTGAGAGCTGTGGTGCACAGAAGCATTCCCCTGTGACTCCCTACAGTTTCTCTAGGACTAAATCCTCTCTTCTGTAGAGCTGGGGTTTTCTCACGCCATCAGCTTTTGGGAGTCCTACCTCACCAAGCCCTACCGAGCTTTCTGTTCCTGTTGAAGCTTGAGAAGCAGAAGGGAGTGGCAGCAAGCAAACTCCTTGTTTCCCAGTGGTAGGGATGACCCTGAACCCCATTTCTCATATTTTCAGGCATTTAAGTGTATCTCAGTTCGCAGCCCAGTGCTTAAAAAGGTTCCAGACTGTGTTGAACCTTGCTGACCCTTGTGAACATCCGAGGTGCTTTTGCAGTGACATGGCCACAAGATCCCCTGGGCTAAACTTGCTTTTGGCCCTTCCTTTCCTATTTCCCAGCAGGCACACCTCTTTTTCAAAAATGTAGGCTACTGACTCGGAAATACCTAGCAACAGAAGGCATTATTTAAAATGTGGAGGAGAGACAGGCCATTGCTTGATCAGAAAGAGCTCAGGGGAGTATGTTTCTTTGTTCAGTGTGCCAGAAAAAGACATCTCAGGATAATTCTGTCAGTGGCTTTCACGTGCCTTCAAGAGCAGCAGTGGAAGTCAGCACAGTGCAGCTGTTGGAGCCAGGACTGGGAGGAAGGAGTCCACATACTTATAACAATTCCCTTTAGAAGCTGCTGGAAGAGCTCCTTGTAGCTCCAACAAGTTTTTGGAGCAGGTGGGAATGTAGTTCCTCGACTTTTAAGCTGAATTATTGTGAACAAAGTTTTAAATTGGGGGCAGAAGCTGGTATTTTGGAGTTTTGTTCTTCAGTCTGTGTTTATCTCTTGGTATAGGAGATAACCAAAAGAGAACTGTATCTGCTCTGTGGTTCAGACTAAAAGGAGTACATTCGTCTATATATCTCTCTTTCCATTCCATAAACTGGCATTATAATAGTCATAATAGCCACCACACAGAAGTCAGAAAGGTTGCAAGGATTGCTTAACATTTGTAAAACACGTTGAGATCTTTTGATTGAAGGAATTTAATGAGTGCCAAGAGCTAATATAACAACAAGGGGAGAATAGCCATTGGTCCGCATTCCCTTCTGGAATGTAATGGATTATACCAGAAGCCTTGGCTTGAACATCTCTGGGTGTGTACGTTTAATGATGAATTTTTTGATTACCCTTTCTGTAAAAATGTCAGTTGAAACTGTTAGATGGCTTTGTTTCTTGGTGATGGAAACTGCTCAGGGCTTGTCTCCTCTCACCTTTGGGATCAGATCCTGTTTTGGCTGCCCTTGCGGTCTGTTTCCATTGGCTGTGTTGCTTTCTTTTCACAGCAGCTCTTTGCCATCCTTCCTGCACTGATGCCCACCTGTGTAAAACATTTTACAAGCCCTATTACTGACTGGCTTCCTGTGTGGAACTGCTCATTGCAGAGTGAAACTGAAATTATCAATAAAAAAAGGTGCCATAATAACTGCTGTGGTTTGAAATCACACTGAATATTGCAGAAAAGCCCCTCACCCTGTCCCTGTATCTCCACAGGGCAGTTTCTCTGTGTTAGGTGCCTCTTTAGAGCTGCCTGTGTCCCTTTGGAAGTCTCCAAAGACTAATGTGTGGGGACTTCTAGGACAAGCAAATTGTTATTTTCTAGTGATTCCTGGTTTTTACCTGGGTACTTTCTGTGAACAGCTTATAAGCTGTGGATAATTGGTATGTGAGTCTTTGAAATGGAAGAGGTTTTTGTTGGATGCTAGAGTTCTGTGAAAAGGGTTGTTCGCCTCACCTTTTTAAAGAACAGTGGCTTTTAGATTTCTATTTGCAGCGTGATTATTCAGCTCTCATGAGCTCTGTAAGCTTTCCAGACAGCACCTCCAATACTGAGTTTGGTAATTTCTTACGAGTAACTTCTCTGGAATAAGGATTACAGTGAAGCAATATGAGAAGAACAAGCACATCTAAGGGAAAACTAATTGAAAGGATAAAGCCAGGGTATTTTATTGTGTTTATGTGGGTGTAGTTACAATGGCTGCGTGTCAAACTCCCAGCTGTTTAATTTGCACAGTGCTGTTACACGATGTCTGCAAATTGTTGTAACATTAGAGTGCTGTTCAAAGGGCTGTACGTGACCCTGCAGATCTGCACAGACCTGTTTCGTGGAAGGGTTCTTTACCTTTCATGAAGGTGAGAGACACATCGGGATTAGCTTTCACAGGGATGCATGGAATGTATCTGCCCCTAATCCTGTTAGCAAATGACGGGATCTGCGCTAATAATTCCTCTGCTGGCTCACTGAAAGTGCCTCCTAATCACCCTGGCTGTTGACAGTAGGCTTCTAAAACACCTCAGAAAGAGAGAGATGCTTGCCCACGTTAAAAGCAAACAGCCATGAGTTTCCCTTGGAACAAAACCCACACCTGCACGGCATCCGTGAGTTGTGTGCGTGGGGAATCGGTACCAGAAAATGTTGAGACATCTGATTTTCATTACATTTTTCTTTCCATTCACCACATGTCATAGCACTGGATGTATTTATAATGCCGTATTTCCCCTCAAGTGGTTTATTTCAGTTAGCGTAAGGGTTCACAGTCTGCTCTGTTTTGGTCTTGCATTTCATCTGCTATCCTGTTTGTGACATTTATTTCAATATTTAATCTGCTGTGGTATGTTAAGGCTGTGTCCTCCTAGCGCATATTTTGTGCTGGGAAGAGAGGATAAAAAAAGATTATTCTATTATTATCTGAATAATTATCTGGTAAAATTATTTTTCCAGACTCCCTGTGTGCAGATGCATGCCTTGTACTTTGTTCATCAGCAGTGTTTGCTGTATTTCTGAAAGCTTCAGCAGACATCCTCAGGGACCTGTCTGGCTCTGAGAAACAGTAATTTAGCTACAATCTCTAATCCCCTGGGAAAGAGAGCAGTTCTGATGCTTCACAGAGACCAGACTAACGCTAACACCCATGCCTTCAATGGGGCAAGCAATAAAAATACTGGGTTCTGACTGTTTGTAGGTGTTTCAGGCCATGGAAAACCTGGGTCTAGGCTGAAGTTCCTGGGTGATGTGTAATCTGGGCAGTCACAACCTGCCTTGTTACAGCTTCCCTTCCGGCACTCGTGGAGGGTTGTGGTTTTCCAGGCCCTGGACAGCCCCCTGAACCTGGCTGGGTGTTGGTGACAGCCACTTGCCCAGTCCTGCTGCTTTCAGTGTCCCAGAAGGATCTTTTTCCCTGTTCTCCCAGTGTTTGCCTATCAACCTTCCTCCACTGCCCACCTTGTGCCCTGCAGGGAGGGAGGCTCCTCACCCCTTGGCTGCTGTCTGCCTCCTCTCTCCCTGCCCACAGTGCCAGGAGATGTCTTGTTCCTCAGGCTGCTGTTCCTGCTTCCACCTTCCTCCTTCCTGCCCCACTGAGCATCTCTGTCCCGCTCTCTTCAGATCCATGATGAATTTCAGGGTCAGCCCTAGATCAGAGAGCTCTGGTTTGGATGTGAAACCACCCAAGGCACAAACAGGCATGGCAGCATTTCAGTGACAGATGAAAAAAGCTCCTTTCAGGGTGGGTCCAGCACTCTTGGTGGCTGCTGTCCTTGATAAAAATCCCTGTGATGCTGTGAATTTTCTTCCCTTCAGCACTCACCTGCTGTACAGTCCTGGCTTGTGGGTCCTCATCATACACTGCAGAGCCTGGCAGGCAAGAGAAGAAAATGCAGGAGTGCAAAAGGCAGTTCTGCTCAGAAGTTCGTCATCTTTGAAAACCAAAGCCTTGTTGCATCTCCAGTTTCACAAATCTCTTGTTTTGTCAGGGTGGATGGTGAATAAATATACGCTGGGAGTTGGTTGTGAGTAGTTTGGGCATGCTGATGGAGGATTAGGGTGTGTGACCGAGATTGGTTTGGATAGTAATGTTTCATTCCTCCAACAAGTGATCCTCAGAGTTGACTTAGTCTTTGTCCTTACATGATATTCAGTGGAGCAAGGGCAGGTTGAAATTAAAGAAGCTTCACTTATCCTCATGGTCCTGCACTTCCTTTTAAAATACAGTGCCCTTAAAATGCAGCAATCCTATTAATCTTTGTGGAGGAAATGAAGTGCAAGCACTGGTTTGTAAAGAGGGTCTCTATTTCCTAGAGTGCTGCATTAAAGAAGCCTTCAAAGCTGGTGACCAGTGTGAAAGTAGATAAGCAAATGAAATTGAAGGCTGCGTTTCCAGGTCAGCAATACTTACGTGACTTATTATAATTCAGTTTGTGCTTTCCTGAAATCATCAATTTGTTCTTGTTCACTGATTTCTGAGGAGGCAGTGTACTGCTTTGAAATAAAAAAAAAAATAACGCCAGAAATAATATATATTAAAAAAAAGTTGAAATTATATTTTTTTTCCAAGAAATATTGCCTGCTGCAGCTACTGGGCTAAACTACACATTGAGTCAGGTCTTAATTTTGGATGCAATCAGACAGCTAGCAATTTGAGGTATAAGAGTGCCTTGAAAGCCATATTAAATATAGCAGCGCAAAACCACAAGAAAGAAAACTTCTCATTTGTCTTTGTAGAAGTTGTGGATTGTACATTCTAGGGCAAACCATGTAAAGCCTGGCTTATGCCTCAGCTAGGCAAGATGCCCGTTGTTCTCAAGTCATATGCCTGAAATATTACTTACTGGGTAAGGCTGTGGCATAAATTATTTTGGATTTTATATGCAATAAAGCACTAGAAGCTGGAGGTGGTGGCAGCAAGCAATTTGCTCCAGAGTCAACGAACACCACATTAACCACAGTGGTATGCACACTGATTGGGTTTTGCTCCCACTTTTTCACGTTTGGAAAAGCAAGATTGTTTTGTACACTTTTTTTTGCATGTTTGCCATCTGCCCGGGAAACAGAACACCACCAAGCTTCATGGAAAAGAGTAAAAATTATCAGGTAGAAGGCACTTGGCCAATTATTGTTTTCTGCTCGGTTATTCTTTTTTTTTTTTTTTTTTTTTTTTCGCGTGGAACTTCTAAATCAGAGCAGATTCGATCTGCTGCTCTGCTCACTGACAGGCCAATGCCATGAAGTGGGACTGGAGAGCACTTGGCTTCACACATTGAGAGAATTACGTGTTTCCCCCCCATGGTACCTTTCCAGCAAGCACTTTTATCTAAATATAATGTACGTTGGAGGCAGATTTGACATTGTTTCGGTAGCAGAAGGGTTTTACACTTCATGTTTGCAGCCCTGCGTTCGATTTATGCTGCGGTGCTCAGGGGTGATTTGCCAGAGCTTGCGTGGCTGTGGTTGGAGAATCTGCTTGCATTTCACATTATGAAACAGATCGTCACTTTTGAGCCGTGAGGAAAGGGAAAAGAAAAAAAGAAAAATAGGCGCGTGCGTGAGTCATTCTGCCTTTGTGCAGAGCGAGGCTGTGATGGTACAGGCTGGGTCTAACTGCGAGGCCCAGGTTTAGGGCTTGAATCTAAAACCAGAAGAACTGTGCTGCTATGAGCAGGAAAAAGGAAAAGAGGCAGGGCACTGGAAGTCTTGGACATCTACAAAACTGAAATTTATATTTTCAACAGGAACCGGTAATTTGAGGTGCCGGGATCTTTCCTAGAGGCTTCAGTGCCATTCCCAGCAAAGAAATAAAATCTCTGGATGGTTTTGGCATTAATTACTTGGTAGTCACCAAGGATTTTTGTTGTCGCTAGGCGGTCCTTTTTCTTTGTGGTTTTTACTTTGTGTATCACTTTTTATCCTTCATTCTTCAATGTGGGTGGCTTGCACCTCAGATTTCAGACTCATGCTGTTAGAGGGACGAATGTACCTATTCTTCCCTTACCTGTTAAAAAACTTAAATGTCAAAAACATCAAAAAAAAGAGAGAACCATAAGAAAAAAAGGTACACAAAGTGACCCTCTCAGGAAACCTTTTCTTTCCCATGCTTAACTGTTTTGTCATGTAAACAAAATAACAATCTCCCAGCCAAGTCCTTAACCAAAGTAAATAATCTAAAAGTTTTGCTCAGCTGAAACGAACAAACAAAAAAATGTTGTTAAAATGGCCAAAAGTTTTAGCCTTTAGGTATTTTTGGTCAAGGTTTAAGGTAGAAGAATGCTTCTATAAAGGTATGGTAGGAAATTAGGGATGCCAGGTCTGACAGAAAGAATGTTCATCTGAAAAGGTACTTGGTAAGTGGTTACCCTTCAGAAAAAAATAATAATCCTTGAAATCTTTGGAGCTGTGAAAAGGAAGAAAGTGTATTAGAAACACAGTATGAAAATGAAGTGAATGAGAACATAATACACTGAAAGGTGCAGCAGTCTCTGTTTTGGCCCAAGAACTGTGTGGAAATCTGGCTAATTTGCCTGCTCAGAAGCACAGACTGTGTACCTGTGGAAAACAGATGGATAAACAGAGTAAAAATGTCTGTGAGACAGAGATAAATTGTGAGCAAAATGTGAAAAATATACTGTTTGTGAATGGAAGGCTGTAGTGTTTAAGTCCAGCAGGTGCCACCATATAATCTAGTCTAACTTTCCATACATAACTGTTAGTGGAATTTCACTGAGCTACCTACAATGAACCCAAAAATCAGTATTGTTTTGTAGTGTAACTTCCAAAAAGCCATCCATCCTAATGTGGAGTTTCAAGAGATAGATGTTCCATCATTTCTTGTGTATGTAATTATCCTCACTGTTCAAAATATGTGCCTTATTTCCAGTTGTAATTTGTCTGAATTTCATTTCCAGCCATTGGTTAATTTTATCCACTTGTCTCTCCTACACTCAGTGTGAAAAGAAAATGGTGCATGTCAAATTAAGAAATATGTGAAAAATATGGGTGTTAATAACAGCATTCATGCACAGCATTGGACTGAGAACTGTGGTGGCATGTCTGCGTGTCTCCAGCATAATCCCCTGTTTTCACTCACGACATCTTTTTGAAGCATGAGCATTTTGGACTGAAATTCTGCTCGTTCCCTCGTAAAAATGAATCTTCTTGAGCAGGTCTGAGCAGAATGCTGGCAGCTCTCACTGAGTGATGGAGGAATGATTAGGAAAAACAAGTTTTCCCCACAACTGCCCCCCACCATTCAACACATTTTTAGATATGACTTGAATAAAATGAAATACAGCTGAGATTGACACGCAAAGCTTGAAAGAGGCACAGCACTTTGTGGAAGCATGAGCACTTGTTATGTTGGGTTTTTTTTAGGTGAAGGTTGATCAGTTGTTTATATTCAGGTTTTGAAGTGTGCCTATCATAACATAAATTAGGCAAACAATAAAAAGATTAAATACATATGCATCATAAATAAAATGGGACTGAATAACAAGAGTGACACAAAGAGCACTCCCCACTGGGTATTTTAACAAAGCCCATCCTCACCCCACCCATCCTTTCAGGAAGAGCCTGGGTAAACAGAAAGGCTTTCTAAGAGCACAGAAGGCCAACAAATTCAACTTTTATAGACTGAGTCTGGCAGTGAAATTTGTCATTGAGGACATTTTACTGACATCCTCCATCTGACATAAATTGGAGACACAAATCAGCAGATTTCACTTCAGCCGCTGTGGTCTTATGTAATAAAGGGCAGAGGTCTTAGAAGAAGGTTAGGTTGCAAGTTGGAGGTGCAGCAGTTTGGTACAGGATGAATGATCTCATTTCATGGGGTGGACCACAGAGAAAATCAATCTGCAATACATGTAAAAAGCTCCAGGATAACAAAGTAGTGTGGGGAAGAGCTTGCTGAATATTGTGTGCAGTTGTGTCTAATTGTGTCTGTGTTGAGGGCACTGCTAAGAATGGAAGGTGTTTCTGCAGGCTTAAAAACCAGACTGACATTTGAGCGAACCATGGAGGAAAGAAGAGGCAGATACAAGCTTGAAAATCTAAAAGGCTTTTGTACGGTTTGGAATTTTTTCATGTATTTCTGACACTCTTGAAGTGGAGTCTGAGTTCAGGTCCACTGCAATTCTTTCTCCCTGCCTCCTCTAGACTGGAGTAGTGTGATCCAGCTCAAATTAGGCAGGTTTTTTTCTACTCCTGTGAAAAATGAAAAAAAAGAATTTAGATTATTCTGGTTTATTTATGACTCACTGAGGGCAGATTGTGCTACAAATTCTAAAGTCTCTCTTTAATCAGGATACACACTCTTTAGAACGGGGACCAGATCTTGCTCTGTCTTCATAAATTGCCTACTGTAGCAAGGCCATGAGCTTGATCAGGAAATTTCAGTGCTGTCATAATTCAGACAATAATAATAATGTAGTAGAACTGGGCAAGGAACTCCAAACCCAAAGTGCCTTAGATAATGCTTGGGCTGATTTGAGGTTTCAAGTGGAAACCAGTTACAGCTGGATTGTATGAAATGGTTTCAGCCCCAAAATCATCCCAGCTATTACCAAGTTTCTTGCTGGGCTATAACTTCACATAAATTCAGTGTTTGGTGTAAAATACAGAGCGCTGTATTTCTCTGAAAAAGGCCTGAAGCATATGGCCACATCTCCTGTATTCCCAAACCAGCAGATTTATTTTTCACTCAAAGCCCCCTCCCCTTTCAATCTGAGGGCAACATTTTTAGACTTACTCAAATACTAATGAGATATGTTGTTGAGTTCTTCAGGTCTGGGATTTCAGCCCTTGAGAGTTTCACTTGATGATCCTCGTGGGTCCTTTCCAACTCAGAATATTCTGTGATCTGAATGTTCCACAAGAGAGTTGTATCAGCAGGTTTGGCGTGCCTCTTGGAGACCCTGCTGTGCTGCGGTCTCATTGCCTGAGACAGCTGGAACAGCTGATTGTGGAGAGATACTTGCCTGCAAAGCCATGTGGAAGGTGACAAATGATATAATTTTAGTCTAATTTACAAGGCTGCTCTCCAAGGGTGGAGAAACAACACAGGCCAGCGTGGATCATCAGGTTTCCATCTGTCTGATAAACAGAGCTGAAATCTTGGAGGCATACTTTTTATTATTTATTTACTCTTAAGTCTGCAGGATGTCAAAAGACATGGGCAGTTGGAAGATAAGCTCTGAAGAGCTCCCGGATTGATTTTGCTCGTGATGGTTTGCTACAGAAATCTGTAACAGTTGGAGAATGAGGGTCGCTCTTTACGCTGAAAGCAGTGTTAACGTAATTGTGAGGAAAACAAGAAACACATCGCTTAAAAAAGCCCTGCGACTAGTTGTTCCTATGACTGTTTCCAGATGACTGGGCAGATTACATGGATGCTGGTGAACAGGAATCACTTCAGGTGATTCTCATGCGTGGAGCCCATACCTGGTGTATTTGCTTGCTGTAGGAAGCTGCTGTGATATGTAGTAAGGCAATGGATGTGCTTAGAATCATATTGAGACATTTTCAGCTTTCTTAACAGATGATTTATGTGATAAGTGTCCAAGGACAGGAAGTACATATCTGTTTTATGGATAAGATTTTGTGGGAACTTTTTATGTAGGGGATTCTTTTTATTTCCTTTTTTAGCTTTGCTGAGCTGCTGGTGGTTTTAAAAAAGGCATTTTAAAGAGGCTTTTAAAAGCAGTTGCTCTCTTTGCTGTGTAGGGGTGTTCTGTGTGGGTACAGAGAGTGGAATAAACTTCTTCATCTTTGTGTGGTCTCACTGCAAAGACAAATCCTGAGCTATAGAAACTGGGTATTGACTCAGTTGTGACCATTGTCCAGCTGCCACAGGCTGGGAGCAGTGTGTCCTCTCCTGTGCCCTTACAGCTGGACTTCAGAGCTGAAAAGATCATAGGCTTCTTGCGGCCAGAACATTTTACTCATGAGGGGGGTGTCTGTGGTCAGTTTGCTAATGCAGTTTTATTCCAGAGTTTCTTGTGGGAATTAAAGACCCCATTGGTTTATTATTCTGTTCATATCCTTTCTGTTCTAGACCTGAATGAAATGTTGATACCCCTTGAAGTTGCTAGCAAAGGGCAGGAAATGTTTTTCCTTACTTTCCCTGCATCACTTTGAGCGCTTTTAATTCAGCTTCTTCCTTTCTTCCTTATCCCCCACTGTGATCACTCATGGCCAGGCTGCTCATGGTTTTGCACTCTCTTTGAGAAGAGTTGTTTCTATAAAGAGAAAGGTTGCAAGCTCTCGAAGCAGAGCATCAAGGCAGCAAATTAAATTCTTTGGTGCGCTGAGGTTGAAAATGCTGTTCTAGGTCTGGCAAGTGGCTCAGCCATGTTTTACACTTTAAATTCTTAAAGCAAAATTAGGGGTAACTGAATCCCTGCTGAACCTCTACTTCCACCCTTCTTTCAGCAAAGGAGAAAAGTAGTGTCAGAACATGGTGATGGGAGAGGTTTGGCCCCAAAGATTCTGATTGATGGCTAAATCAAAATGGTTTAGTTGGGTTTAATGTTAAAATATTTACAATAAAACATTATCTGTGCTTGGTTTTAGTCAGATCAGAACTCCATTTTTATTTTTTATGTTCATGGCTGCACTGCTGACTTAAATGTGACTATGTAAAGAAGGGAAACTTCTTGACCATGATGTATCAGACCACTGCCAGAAGCAAAGTAAATGAATGTCCTGACTGGGTCTGGCACATGTGAGCTGCCTGATTCACTTTCCCTGCTCAAAAAGATAAGAGGAATGCAGGCCTCTCTCTTTCTCTCACCCAGTAATAACCTCAGCAAAGATTTGAATGGGACACAGGATTACTAGGGTTTTAAGGTCTTGCTTTCCTTTTCAAGTAGGATGAAACTAAATGTAATCATCTGTTGGTTTAGAAGAAAACAATGGGTTCCCAGCTGTGGGCTTTCATCACAGCAGCGATCTTGTGTGATTTGGCCTGGCAGGGCTCCGGGCTCACAAAAATTTTGTGGGTGTCAAATGTTTGGCACTCAGAACCGACTACTGAGAGCTGTTGTCATACTTGTGTCTCTCTGCTTTCTTTAAAATGTAGAATACTGTCACCATTTTCGATGTGTGATATTTAGAGGAGACTAATGAGAAGCTGCTTTGCTGAGTCCAGTTTCAGTTCCGTGAAACAATCTGCTCAAATGCTGCTGTGAGTGCTCTGACAGGATCGTGGTGCAGGCTAGGAGGGTGTTTGCTCTGCTACAGAGCTGGCCTTCATGGATTTGGTGTTTCCTAGGAGCCAGCTGAGAGTGTGCCGTGGCTGCTGCCTTCACAGGGACTATTTTCCTAAGTTCACTTCTGAAAAAAAACCAAAGAAAACCAAGGTTCGAAATAATGCATCTCAATTCCACAGCGTATTTTCTCCGCAGCATGTGGGGCAGCCACTGGAGCCATGCTTACTGTTCTCTAGAAAACTGCTTTTTGTGACTTTTTTTTCAGTGTCCTATATGCTGTAGCACCTTTGTTTCCCTGCTGCAGGCTGTCCTACCAGAGGAACGATGACGACGACGAAGAAGCCGCCAGAGAACGGCGCCGGCGGGCTCGGCAGGAGAGGCTGCGGCAAAAGGAAGAAGCAGACCTCTCAGGAGAAGTAACAGAGAAGTCCGAGGTCAATGCCCAAAACAGGTAAGTGCCTGGTGCTGTCCGCTGACAAGCCATTGGTAATTTTTGTTCTGAGTGGAGAAGTATCTGGAGGAGGTTTGCTTTGGTGCTTGGATTCGAAGTTTTGGGTTTGGCCATCCTTAAACTGAAGAAGGAGCTCACTCTGTGAGGATTACCCTGGCTGTGTCTACATGGTAGGAGCATGTAGGGTGGGAGCATCACTGACTCTGGGCCTGAGGCCATGCTCATGGCACATATCCAGGTGTCCTCAAGGCTCTCTGTGGGTGATTCAGCTGGGGCTCGTGGAGGCTCTGGGATTCTCCCAGGCATGGCTGCATCTGGCCTCACGAAACACCACATCTTTTGTTCTGCTCACAGGGGTCATGGCATCCTGGGGCCAAAACACTGAGGGGCACCCAGCCCTCAAGCTGTGGCTGCAAGGTGCAGGGTGTGAGGTCTAGAGCATGGCACCCACCCGGCATTGTCGGTGTCAGACAGGTGTAAAGAGCAGAAAAGCTCATGGAAGGGGGTGACATTTGAAATCACAGAATCATCCAAGTTGATGGTCATCAAGTCCAACCGTCAACCCAGCAGTGGCCCTGTAGCCCCTGAACCATTTCACCATATCCCTCCTATCACCAGTCACAAGCTGAGTGGCCTTCCTGTCTGTCCAGTGCTGGCCTTCCTGTCCATCATTCATTTAGTTTCTTAACATTTTCATCTGTTAAAAAAGCTGAAAGTGTCTCTTAATATGATTCTAAACACATCCATTGCCTTGCTGCGTATCCCAGCAGTTTCCTACAAGTGAGCAAATACACCAGGCATGGGCTCCACTCATGAGAATCACCTGAAGCATTTGTTCCTGTTCACCAGCATCCATGCAATCTGCCCAGCCATCTGGAAACAGTCATGGGAAATAATATCCCCAGATTCCCAGTGGCCATAACACAATTGATAGAGGAAACCAGAATTGTGATGGCAAGAGCTAAGCACTAGAAGCAATTTATTAAAGGCAAAGAGAACAGATAGAGATAGCAAAACAGCCGCTAAACTTTGAAGTGTGGAACCCATTGCGTTTTCCAACCGCGGCATGACATTACAGCAAGTTTTTTCCTGGAAACAGTGAAGTGCATGTGTTGCTAGAAAGAATTTATTTATTTAATTTTTTTTTTAAATGCAAACCTGTCCCTTTCACACAGCGTGGCAGGAGAGGAAAGCAAGCGTTCTACAGACGATGAAGCTGCGTTGCTGGAGAGGCTGGCGAGACGGGAGGAGAGACGCCAAAAACGTCTGCAGGAAGCCCTGGAACGTCAGAAGGAATTTGACCCCACCATCACAGA
The DNA here is from genome assembly GCA_013397315.1 of Donacobius atricapilla. Lineage (NCBI taxonomy): Eukaryota > Metazoa > Chordata > Aves > Passeriformes > Mimidae > Donacobius > Donacobius atricapilla. The sequence goes on from WBMY01011356.1 coordinate 160,090, forward strand.
TGGGAGCTTGTCAGTGCCCAGCAGGAGAGAAGTGAACAATGTGGAAGAAAATGAGACCACGGGGAAAGAGGAAAAGGCTGAAACACGCCGAGGACGCTACGAGGTTGAGGAGACAGAGACAGTCACCAAATCATACCAGAGGAACAACTGGAGGCAAGATGGGGAAGAAGAGGAAAAAAAAGAAGAAAAAGACAAGGAGGAGGTACAGGAGGAGAAACCAAAGGAGCTCCCCGTAGAGGAAAATCAGGTAGATGTGACAGCAGAAAAATCCACAGATAAAGAAGAGGCAGTAACTGTAAATGCAGATGAGCACAAAGCAGAGAATGGTACAAATGCTGTGCCAGAAGGGACGCAAAGTGTAACTGATGCTGTAGATAAAGAGAAGCTTAGGGATGAGGAAAAGGCTGAGGCAGAACGGAAGGAAGCAGAAGAAAGGGAGAGGTTAAAAGCAGAGGAAGAAAAGAAGGCAGCTGAGGAAAAACAGAAAGCAGAGGAAGAAAAGAGGGCAGCTGAGGAAAAACAGAGAGCAGAGGAAGAAAAGAGGGCAGCTGAGGAAAAACAGAAAGCAGAGGAAGAAAAGAGGGCAGCTGAGGAAAAACAGAGAGCAGAGGAAGAAAAGAGGGCAGCTGAGGAAAAACAGAAAGCAGAGGAAGAAAAGAGGGCAGCTGAGGAAAAACAGAGAGCAGAGGAAGAAAAGAGGGCAGCTGAGGAAAAACAGAAAGCAGAGGAAGAAAAGAGGGCAGCTGAGGAAAAACAGAGAGCAGAGGAAGAAAAGAGGGCAGCTGAGGAAAAACAGAAAGCAGAGGAAGAAAAGAGGGCAGCTGAGGAAAAACAGAGAGCAGAGGAAGAAAAGAGGGCAGCTGAGGAAAAACAGAAAGCAGAGGAAGAAAAGAGGGCAGCTGAGGAAAAACAGAGAGCAGAGGAAGAAAAGAGGGCAGCTGAGGAAAAACAGAAAGCAGAGGAAGAAAAGAGGGCAGCTGAGGAAAAACAGAGAGCAGAGGAAGAAAAGAGGGCAGCTGAGGAAAAACAGAAAGCAGAGGAAGAAAAGAGGGCAGCTGAGGAAAAACAGAGAGCAGAGGAAGAAAAGAGGGCAGCTGAGGAGAGGGCAAAGGCAGAAGAGGAGAAGAGGATAGCTGAGGAAAGAGAGAGGGCTAAAGCAGAAGAGGAAAGAAGGGCAGCTGAGGAAAAACAGAAAGCAGAGGAGGAAAAGAGGGCAGCTGAGGAGAGAGCAAAAGCAGAAGAAGAAAAGAGGGCAGCTGAGGAGAAAGCTAAACGAGAAGCAGAGAAATTAAAGGAAAAACAAAAGATGGAAGAACAGAAAATAGAAGCTAAACAGGTAAAAGAGAAGAAAGTAGAAGATGAAAAACCTCAAGCAGCTTTCTTAAAAAAACAGGTACAGTAAACATTTTGCACCAAAAAAAGACACCTGTGCTTTGTGTGAAATGTAATGCAAGAAAAGATTGAATTGGAATTTCCTCACAGATCTAGTCCTGTACCAGAGTTACTAACACTTGTGCTGTCGCTCTCTCTTTTTAAAAAGAAATCCCCTCTGCTTACCAATAACTCAGTGCACAGCAGGCTCGAACTCACTCCATCATTCAAAGAAAACCTTGCATGTTCAGACCTCTGCATGTGCTTCTGCTGCCTTTTTTTTTCCCCCTCAGCTGCTATATGCTGGCCTAAAGCAGTAACACACGAGGTGGAGGCAGACACATCTTGGCAGAAAACATTGCGGGCACCTGTTAAACCGTGTGAGGAATGCTGTGTGCTGAACACAACCACAGGAAAGGGGCTCCGTACCGGGACACGTGAGCATGGTGCCACACCAGGGAGAATGGCTCAGACGGGTGGAATTGAGGATTTGGAGAGGGTGGAGGGGGCACAGCAGCACAGGATGGAGTTGTGGCTGCACACTGGGTTGGTGCGTGAACACGGCGTGGAGAAACGAAAAGGGCAAGCAGGCCTGACTTCCTTTGCGTTAAAAAAAAATTAAATAAATTATTGAAAACCCAAAAACAAAGGGGGAAGAAAAAGTGGAAGCTAAAAAGGAAAAGCTGCCAGAAGAGAAGCTGCAAGCTACCTCCATAAAAGATCAGGTAACTCACAAACCACTGATTTAGATGTGATAGGGAAAATTGAGATATGAAAACAAATAAGGCACCTATAAGTGAAAGTTGCTTCTTCAACAAAGTACTTAAGTTTGTGCTCCAGGTCAAGAACGTGGGTAATCCTGCTGAAATAAATAGGGATGAAGCTCTATTAGTGCTTAAAATGAAGTAAATTCTTAAGCAGTTTGTTCTTTTGGGGCTTTAGGACCAATTCGTCTTTGTCTTAAAACAAATATTTCAAGAAACTCAGTTCAGTCACAACACAAGTATGGGTTTTCCCTCTAGGGATGAATTTTTCAGGACAGTATCAACTAATCCTTCCCTGGTTTCCTCTCACTCTACTGTGAACTTTTTCCCTATGAACAAAACCTACTCTAATCATCATCATCATCATAATGATAATTAATAATAATCATCATAATGATAATTATCTAGGCCCCTTGGCCACCTGACTGCCTTAACTAATAATTCCCCTGCAAGCTGCTATACCCCGTGATATAAACTGTGCGTACCCAAGATTCTTCTTTTGTTTTAAAGAGAAAATCCACCAAATTTACTGCATTGCATTTCCACTGTAAACACAGGAGCTGGTGCCATGGTGTTTTACTGTATGGTAAGTAAATAAGATTTAGGGACCATTCACTCTTCGGGGTGCAGCTGGCCACAGGGGGCCGTGCTCAGTGCCGTGCAGTGGTTTTGGTTCAGGGCAGCAGATCTCAAAATCAGCATCTGATCAGCAGCCCCTGATTCTGAGTAGGGGAGACTGCTCCGAGCCTCGGAAGTTTGGGCCCTTTTTTGGATTCAGCCAAGTCTGTGTGGCTTAAAGGGAGCCACAGCACAGATTGCTGCCTGTCTGGTGGATTGGGACCGTTGTGGGTTGTAGAGGGTCCACTGCAGGGTCCTTAGTTAGCAGATAAGTTTGGAACATGCTGTGGATGCTTAGCTCACCCTCAGGGAGTGGTGAGGAAATAGCTGCCCCAAAAAAAAAAAAAAGAAAAAAAAGGATGGATTATATTAAGAAGAAAGAACCAGTTTCCACTATTCACTTTTGCATGCAATCTTTGAATATTACAAGTAAATGTAAAGAGGAGTCTGTGACTGACCACAAACTTTGATTTGTGGGGAACTCGAGACACAGTTGTCCGGCATGTTCTTATGCAGAGCTCGGCCAACTCTCCCTGGAGCTCTCATCATGCTTTTAAAACCTACCCACTGGGCTAGATTATTCCAGGAAATTGGCAGGACTTATAAAAGTTACTTGTGATTTTAGTGTTTCCATCTTTAGATGCTGAAGCTGAGACAACTTAATAGAATCCCACTTTTAGTGCAATGCTGAATATCCACCCTGAGCATTCAAAATGCCTTGAAAATCTCAGTTGTTGCTTTTTTACTTGTGAACAAAAAATTGATGATCAGGCAAGATCAGGCTCCCATCTCCACTTCTTTCCCCCCTTTCCAGGACATGCAAATTCAATGAGGTCTCTTTCTGAATGTGCATGCAGCTAAGAGGATGCCAGTGTTTCATGAACAAGACCCTGAGGGAATGGAGTGTATCTACATAATCAGGTTTTGCTTTTGCTTTGGACCTCAAAGTTCAGGTTTTGATTCATTTGGCAAGAAAAAAAAAAAAATTGTCTCTTTTTCTGTACTTCTGCTCAGCTTCTGGTTGTTAAAAGTGACCTGAGAAGTTCATAAGAACAAGCTTTCTCATGATGTGAGACTCCTGGTATTTCCTGCTTCCAGTTTGGCGAGACGTGCTGCAGCAGTTGCTTTTCTCATGGTATTTGGGGATGGCATTTGACTTTACAGGGAAGCCCTGGACACAGATGCCCACGGGTTTTCACTCACCAAATAACTGAGCCCAAGTATGGAAACAAATCTGCCAGATGGGCCCCAACCTCAGTGGCTGATTTGCTTCAGTCTGAAGGTGTTCGAACTTAAGATCTAGAAATCTCAGCTATCAAATAATGGCATAAAAATCTAACAGAAAAAAAGGCAGTATAGAAAGAGATAAAAATATAAAGCTGGAAATTTGTTAACCATGCCTTTGGTCATGTTCTAGCTTGATTATCAGGATTTGTGAGAACATGTGAACTATTTCAGTTCAGGTAATAACACCTGTCTGCTCCAAGTGCAGTCCTTTTTGAATTCAGCAGAAGCTGAATTAGTCTATAATTTGGGGAAGCAATAAGACAGAGGAAAGAACTCTCTGCTACCTGCCTTTGGAATGAGATACAAAGATTTCTGCTTCTTTACTAATCAATCTCTTCTTTGGTAGTGAAATCAGTAGGAGAAGGATTGAGCCCAAAAGATGTGAAATGTTTCTGTAATATCTTGTTTTACCATCTTTCTGAGTAAAGAGGCCAAGCTGTGTTAATGGTTTTCTCAAATGCAGACACGTTATCATAAATCCTACTGCCTTCTGAAATGCTATTTCCTAACCTATTAATTTTTAAACTATATTGTTTTAATATTAGTTTTCTCAGTGATTTCAATTAAGATGTAAGAGATACAACCCTCCCCAGTGGACCTGAATACATAAGGCAGCTGGAAGTGTTGGCTTTTTAAATAAGACTTGGGAAGGTCTTGATGAAAATCTCAGCAAAGGAAATCTTATGCTCTCAAAATCCCAGGACAGACATCCTGGCACAAGAAATCTTGCAGCAATCAACACAGCCGGTTTCAGCATCACCCTGCCTGAGGCTGAAGGGCTGGGAGAGGCAGAGAGATCTCCCAGGCAGCAGAGATCCCTGCTGGGAACACCATCACCAGCTCACCCTGACTGGGGAGTGCCCAGAAGATGATGCTCTCTGATGGCATCCATCAGGATCAATGAACGGCCCTGCTTGTCTCAGCCCGGCTCCTAGAAAACAGCACACCATTCCTTGGTTTATTGCAATAAATACTGGCAATAATGGCCTGGCTTGTAGCAGTGGCAGCATCATGGCCAAAGAATGCACGGCCACGGAGGCTGAACTCCCCTCTTGTCCGGCAGGGAGCTGCTGCCAGCTCTTGTTGGCAGGGGAGGGTGGGAAAAGTCTGCACCACTGCTGCCTGCTCTCAGAGCAGAGAGATGCCGCTGCTGGTTGTGTCCAGCAGCCCCCACCAGTAGCAAATTTGCTCAGATGGTTCGAGCATCCTGTGCTCACCTCCATCGTGTGCTGCCGCGGTGGTGTCCAGGGCTTCTGGTTTCTCTGAGAGGCAGAACTGGCCTCAGGTAAAGCCAAGCACTGGCTCTGGGGCTTCACTCTGCACCAGCCTAATTCAGTGCCTTAGTGTGAGGATTCTTATCATCTCTTCTTCCTGTTGGAGCCGGGATTAATGCACAGGATGCCGTGCTCAGACTGGGATGTTTGTTATTTCTGCTCTATGTACAGACTCACGAGCCAGGAGCTCTGACTAGCAAGTTAGAGAAATGAGGTAAAATGGAGCACCTCTCTATCCCTACAAGGTATTTTCAAGGACAATCTCTCCAATAACGAAATGCCACCTAAATTATTTTTACTTTAAACCCAATAACTAACTGCTTCAAGTCTGCAATGCAGACTCCATCAACCAATTACAGAAAACCACCCAAACCCACAAAGAAGAAGGTGAAAAAAAGAACAACTAACCTCCACCCTAATGTCTCCATCTTGCCCCACATATATTACTATATACCAAAATCTTAAAATCTAAGTTTCCAGAATTCCAACACCTTAGGAGGATCTTGGCTGTGAAGGCTCTGAACTCACCCTTTGTAGGTAAAGGTTTAGCTTCTCCAGGAGTTGTTCTTTGATGAGGAAGAACAGAAATTTCTTTTTATTTAGGGCGTAAAGCTGTGTACTGCTTTTTTATTTCAAGGTGCATCTTAAGGCACCTTTAAGGGCAGCTGTGTTGCAGACTCTTCTTTATCTCTCTAGTTAGCAAATGGGATTGCAACAGACTTCCAAAGTATTTATTTTCTAAAAGTCTCCATTTGAAATCTGCGTGAAAGTTTAAAAATTTTCAAACTGAAACTTTCTGTTGAAAGTTTTTTTTGGCTGGTAGTCTTAACTAACACAGAAGAATATTTCTACTGAGAATACATAACTTAAACCAGTTAATTTTCTCCTTTTACCAGCCATGACTCAGCATGCTGGGGTCTGGCCACCTGTGGTATTGATAAATACTTCAAGCTCATAACTCTGAAGAAATACTGGAAAGTAAAATTTATGCACAGAATATCCTTGATTACTGTTAGGAATCATCAGACAAAATTTTTAAGGATAAAGGGAATTTTTACTCATGTTTTCCAGAGCATTTAATTTTTCTTAAGTTTAAATATTTGTTCCTGATAATGCTACCCATCACCAGCCCCAGGCAGGACTGTACTTTTGTCAGAATTTTGCTCTGATATAAAGATGATTTTGTGTTTTGGCTGTTATTCTTGCAATAATGAAGTATCCCTCTGCTATGACACTGAAAAGAGCATGAACTTTGTCAAAAAAGCTCAGCATTTGTTGGAGATTATGTGTTATTTTTATTGCCCCCATGCCCTAAACCTGGTGCCAAAAATGTGTTGGGAAGTCCCAGAGAGTCTGCAACCCACAGTCTTAAGAAGCGACAGGTGAATGATGCTGCAATGGGAGGGCAGAGCGGGGGTGCAATTGCAGAGTGAAGCAGCGTGGTGGCACAGTCCCATGGCCACAGCATACTTTCACAGGAGACTGGTAATGTTATTTTCAAGATGCTTTGACCTGGAGTTCAGGTCAGGACAGCAAAGTGATAGCTGATGACAGTTTCGAGCTTTGCAGACCACTTCTGCCCTACAGCACATAAACAGTTTGAAGGCAGTTCCCAGTCTTGCCAAGGAATTTGTGCTTCTCAGCTGTTATTTAGAATGTCTCATCCTGACTTTTTTTTTTGTGTGTGTGTGTCTTGTGTTTTGTTCTGTGATTTGTGCTGTCTTCCGAACAGGTAAAAGACGACAAAGGCAAAGCACCCAAAGAGGAAATGAAGAGTGTCTGGGATCGTAAGAAGGGCGTTCCTGAGCAAAAGGCACAGAACGGAGAGCGTGAACCCCCTGCCTCCAAACTTAAACCCACTGAGAATGCTTTTGGGTAAGTTCCAAGTGAGAACTGGGCTTGCTTGAGTTCCAGCACATCAGGGCTCATCTCTGGCTCTCTGCTTGTGGCAGCTGAATCGAGGAAACTGGGCTGGCAGCATCAGCAGTGGCTCAGATGTGTTGGGGAAGATGAATTAGGAAAGCCCTATAATTATGATTCCTTAGCGAAAGATTTTGAAAATATAGAACCTATAAGCAAATTGAAATGAAGGCGAACTTTGAGGTCTGAGATGCCAAGCCATCAGTTATTGAACAACTGAAAAAGACAATGGCTTAGCCAGCTGAAGAAGCATCTCCCTTGATTGAACGATACCCTTGGCAAATAGGAGGATGCCAGGGTCCAAAGGTCAGAGGGACCTCACCAAAGTAGCAGGGAAGAAAAAAGGGTCTAGGAATTAGCTTTTAGGGTTTGAAATGTAACACATATGGTAATGCTGTAGTTCTTATAGGCTGTATGTAAATTCTATAGGATTTGTGTCTTGTACCGGTTGGTTAGTGTAAATCAGAATATTCAACGCAGAAACAGATATCGTGTATTGTAACAGCGACCTAGCTCTCTTAGCTCTCTTCTCTTCCCTCTTCTCTCTCAGCTCTTTGTTCCCTGCTCTCTTCTTTCCACCCCTCTCTCTGCTCCTCTCTCTCTCGGGGCACGCTTCAGCTGTGGCTGGCAGCTGAAGCAAAGCTCTAATACCCACAACCTATGCAATAAACCACGTTTCAAGAGCTGCACTGGCCTCTAGAGATCTCTCATCCCCGCTGTCCCAGACCGCCCCACCTCAGTCTCCTACACAGGAGTTCCTTGGGTTGCGGTTCTGTGGTTCCTAAGCTCTCCCCACTCTGCTGCAGTAACAACACGAAGTCCAGAAAGCAGATGGAAATGGCCTTGCTCCCTCAGTAGGGACAAGAGGCTTAGTTTTGCTTTGCTGGGGCTTTGCTTCCTTACTTATTTCTAATATTTACACAGAGGCAAATAATGTCAAAACTCTAGATTTTGTGTTCTCTAATTTTTTTTAGTCAGAGCTCAACTTTTGCTGTAGTAACCTATTTCCAATTATCCACATATTTTTAATTAGCAGAATAAAGCACAATCCAGTTGGAAACTCTAGAAGGAGCTTCTCTCTGGATTTCAAGGCAAACATTGAAATTTATGGCTTCTGTAGAAAAGTGTTTTTCCGGTTAGGTAAAATCCTCTCCTAACCAAAATAATCTTTTTTCTTTTTTTTTTTTTTCCTTTTTATAAACTGTGTCACAGTTTGATTTTTATTTTTCTTTATAAGGAAATATTTGGCTTGTGGTTATATTGGGAAATTCAAAGAAGGTAACAATTTTCTAGTGAAAATTTTATTTGAAAGAATCCTGCCTGCTAAAAGCCTGGGGTACATAAAATAGAAATTAAGTTCTTCCTTTTAGCAGAAAACCAGGAATGAGTAGGTTAGAAATCTAAATTTTTCTCCTTCTGCATCTCTCTTCCTCTTTTACATTGACACAGGGAAAGGAAAGGTTAAGCTCTCCAGGCACTTTGAGAAATCTGAGCATGGCACATGGGATTTGCTATTGTATCTCAGCATTCCCCTCATGATTCTTCCGGGGAAAAACAAACTTTCTCAAAATAAAATGCAGCTCAAAAGACCCTGGAGACACCCTGACCTAAGGCCAAAAGACAGACAGCAATGGAGATGGAACAGCAGGAAATTAGCCTTGCTCAAAACTTGGGTCACATCATCGATAACATGAGAATGATTTTCTAAAAATATTTTTGTTGTGTTTTCATTTGCTTCACTTCCTGTGGGAGACAGGCATTAGTGACAAAATGTAGATTTGAGTTTCCACTCTTTTTTTTTTTGTTCTATTTCTGTTTTTCTTCTACTGTTTCATGAAAGTGTGAAGAAGCTTGTTCAACAACCTTTTATCAGCTGTGTGGAAGATTTGGGTTGGCAAACATCAGCAGAGGTGACAGAGTTTGTTGGGTTGTTAGGAATGAATTAGGGCTCTTGGCCTGTTTTCTAATGAACTGCCCCCACAGAGCTGAGCTTTGTCTGGAACTGTCCTTTGCTCCTTTATTTTTTTTAATTCACACATCAGATACTATTTAGAAAGGATATAACTTGGCTAACTTCCAGTGGTGAGAACTGAGAACAAAATAGGGTAGTGGAGGCTAAAGAAAAATGTTATTGGTCTTTTTGTCTACGTCAGTCAGTAAGAGAAATACAGAATAAAATCCCATTTTATGGCTTCCCCTTCCCATCTCCCCTCCCACCTGCCTTCCTCCCTATTCTCATGCAGGCCTGCAAAAGTCTTAAATATGATGTAACATGTTTTTTCCATATTGTTCTGACATTTTTGGCTCCCACAAGCCACTTCTTTCCTTTTCCTCCTTGTCTGAAAGCTGGCAACCAGCTTCATTTCTTAATACCAAAGAGGTGCTTACAAAACTCTTCCTCCACCCAGCACCTCAACACTAATTTCCCAGTGTCGACAGCAGAGAACAGAGACTTCCCAGAATCTGTTGAAAACAGAGGAGTTGGCTGTGGAGGAAAATAAGGATAATTACTGGCAGTGTATTGTTTGCTATTTTGGATCATGCAGAACCAGTCAGGGACAACCCTGCGAGCAGCATGAGAATAAAGTAAGTTCAAAACTTTAAATATCCTTCTTTGTAGGGAGGCCAAAATCACCCGAGATCTGCAAAGAAGAATGTTCGGGCTAGGCTCTGCCCCTGGCTTCATCAGCTGGAAGCTGAGCAGCTGCTGATTTCACCGAGGCTGGGGGGGCTGAGGGCTCACCTTTCTCCTGTGCTGATAGAGAGCAGAGCGGCTCTTTCCCAGGACAATCTTGGCAAACATTCTTCATTCTCTTAATCCTGGAGGCCAAATGTTTGCCCTCGCCGGGGGGATCCCTTTGTCTGTCTGAAGTGACCTACTCCATCTTCTCTGGGCCCAAAGCTTGCAGGTCTTGGTGAGCTGGCAACACAGACCAAGAGGCAAAGGGAAGAAATATTGAGGTTCCTGGGTTTGTTTGCTGGAGGGGCTACCACCTTGCCATGAAACAAGAAAGCCTTAAGATAGCCAGGGGTTTCTTTTGTCCTGTGCAGCATTAGGATCTTTGGAAATTACACAGTGCCTTGTAGAGGCCTCTGGAATATTTTGGGTTCTCAGTACTTCTGCAAACTGAACCAGAGGTATTCCAGGCTGGACACCTACTCAAAATCACACCTCAGGTATTGCTCTTTACTTTGTTTCTGAAAGGGCTAAATGAAATTTCAGATTTCCAGTGTATTCTCACAATACTTGGCCAATTATGTATGTATTTTTCATTTAAAAAAGGAGAAGTTCCTTTCTGTGATTTGGCATCACTACCTGATGCAAGCCCTTATTTTTAGCCACTTTAATTAACTTGTCATATGTTTTTTAGTGATACAGTTCCTAAATCATGCATGCTGTGCTAGAACCATAGGTAAGATCATGTGGGAGCAGAGAACTCTGTGTTAGTAGATTTTTATTATAATTTTAAAACTACAAATAATTTAGCTCTGGTCCTACAGCCTCTTTTTATATGGCTGACTCCATCTGCATGAGGCATCTGTCTGAATGAAAAGCATCTTTGCAGGATTGGATTGCAAATTTATATGGAATCTGGTTTTTATATTGTCATCTCTAACAGCTACTGTTGGAACCTTTGATTTATACTGTCTTGTGCTGTTATACTCTGCAACACTAGTTGCATTAATGAAGTAGTTTATATCCATTTCTTTGTAGATGCCAACAACACAGAAGGTTTTTTTAAAAATTCCATCAATACTTTCATCTTCTGTCTTTTTGTCAATAGCAGACTTAGCAATCTTAGGTACCTAATCTCCTTGTCAGCAGTAACATTAAACACACTTAAGGAGCAGACGTTTGTCTAAACACTGATGTAATTATTTAACAAGGTGATGCTATCTGACTCTGTTGGAAGCATGCACTTCACCTATGCAAATCCTTAAGTTTGGGGAATTTTTTTTGGCTTGCTTTCTTCCTTTCTGTCGCATGTATTATGGCTGCTTGGAAAACTCCAGTTTTATTCCTGTGAAAAGTTACCATTAATAATTTCCAGTTCCTTGCTAAAAAGTCATATTTTCCCTAGAAAACGTAAGCAAAAAACCCGATGAACCTTTATGCTCATACTGGTGGAGTTAGAGTGATGGGTGTTATTGCTGAGATAGGAATCTTTTTGGGTTTTTCTTAAAAAAATACTGTTGAAATTGGAAGACTCCCTCCCCTCTTCTATTCCCTCCTGTTTTCCCTGAGTCAAGTAAATTGTTCTGTCCCCAGAGATGTTTGTTTTATTCTAGAGAGTTTATAAAAAATATTTGCCTTTGAAAGCAAAGGATTAGAGCATCCTTTATGATACAGAAAACAAAACAATAGGGGTGGCACAAGTTCTCGGGCACAGTGGTGCATGAGAGAGTCTCCTTCCTCACCGGCAGGGATGGGAGAGGTGCTCCCTGGAAAATCCCAGCCTGACAACTCCTGATGGAGATGCTTTGGGCCAGACGTAGCTTGCAAGGAGCAAAAGGTCTTGGAAGGCAGCATGTGAAAATCTCCAGGCCCAGATAGGAAGGCTGGGGTGTCACCACGGGATTTCAGGGCCAAAAATAAATAAGAGGCAGTATTCAGTGACCCTAAAGAGAAAGAACTTTAACAAGGGGCAAAATGGTGGTTGTAGTCAGGTGGGGGTTGGTCTCTTTCTCCGGGCAGCAGCTGAAAGAACGAGAGGACACAATCTCAAGCTGCACCAAGGGGAATATAGGTTGGATATTAGGAAATAATTTTCATGGAAACAATAATAATGTACTGGAATGGTTTCCCCGGGGAGGTGGTGGAGTCACCATGTCTGGATGTGTTTAAAACAAAGACTGGATGTGGCACTGGGTGCTGTGGTTTAGTTGAGGTGTTAGGGCTGGGTTGGTCTTGATCTCGAAGGTCTCTTCCAACCTGGTGATTCTGTGAATTCTGTGAAAATAACAAACAGCAAACCGGTCTCAGTGTAGGGTTCACCAGAAAGGGCCTGGGCCAGGGAGTTACAGTCACTTATATAAGGTAGGCAGGGGCAGAGCTTAAGGGGAAGGAGCCAGTCAGAAGCGGGGGATAAGAATACACAAATTAACATGAGAAAATTAAACCAATCAGGGGACAGAAACCGTGTAACATGCTAGAACATAACCTTATATGAACAAAGCAATTTACATAACAGCTTCCCATAAGGCAACTCTTCTTGCCGTAACTTAACAGGGCAGTTCCCAAAGCTTCAAAATAAGGATCTGTTAAAGTTCAAACTAAACTTTCTCCTAGCTCCCTAGTAGCCGTGGTTTTTCAGCCTGAGATGTTTTGATTTTTTAAACTCAGTTCTCACGGAATTTTCTGTAAATCACAGTGAGAGGTTTTTGCTAACTCTATCTTGTTTTCTTTCCTCTTTGGAGGTGGAGACCATTTGATGTCTCTCTGTGTTGGCCAATGTGATTGAACGGGTGTTACTGCTAACACCAATCAGTTTAGCTCTAGCAACCTGGTATATAAAGAGGTCAAATTGTTAATAAACTCAGTTTCAGCCTTCTGACAAACTCCGGAGTCATGTGGTCTGATTTTGTGTCCAACGGTGACGCTCCCAGCCCAATTCCTGGGGCAGCCCCTCGGAGCGCCTGGCCCTGGTGCTGCTGCACGAGGCAGCAGGTGGCTCTGGGCAGGAAGGGGAAAGCCCTGGGCACCAACTCTCCTTTTGCTGCCTCCCCAGCCACTCCAGCTCGAAAGGGGCCGCCAACGCGGAGGAGGCGAAGCCGGAGGCCCTGAAGAGGTTGGAGGACCAGCGGCGCCGCCGGGGCGAGAACGAGAGCGAGGAGCTGGAGAAGCTGAAGGGGAAGCAGCAGGAGGCGGCGGCGGAGCTGGATGAGCTGAAGAAAAGGCGGGAGGAGCGCCGGAAAATCCTGGAGGAAGAGGAGCAGAAGAAGAAGCAGGAGGAGGCTGAGAGAAAAATCAGAGAGGAGGTAAGTGTGATGAAGTATGGAGTGTCGGACTTGGGTTTATTCCATTATTATTATTATTATTTTGCTTCCACTGCCCTCGCATTAGCTGACAGCTTTTTGCAGCATTGTCTAGTGAAGATCTGAGGTAAAACATGCAGCATCCTGAGTAGGAAAAAATGTTCTAATTCTAGCCTCAGGAAAGACAGGGCTCTGATATCTGTTTTCACGAGTCAGGATTTCATCTGTGATAGCTGCAAATTTCTTATCTTCTTGGGGATTCATAATCTTGGGGCAGTGCTATAGCCGCAGAATTTTTTTGACATTATAAAGATTGGATTACAAAGTGCATGTCAAAATTTATCTGCTGCAGATGGGCTGGAATGCTAATGTTATATATAGTTACAATGGGCTAAATCTCATTAGGGAGATATTCTTGTCTATTTAAATATTGAGTATCCAACACATCTGTTTTCTTGTACTTCCTCTGCCAAGGGACTCTACAAATAGGATTTCCAAGTCTCTGGTGCATCATTTAGGAATCCTAGTTGTTTGGAAAACAAATGGTAAATGAATAATACTGATAGTATCTGGCAGCTGAATGCCAATTCCTTTAATGTACTAAGCTCTTTTCAACAGAACTCAGTAGATGCCAAGATTGCACAATACCTTGCTGGTCAGACCCCGCTGACCAGTGCTCACACTGGTGTTGCTTTGAGGGCTTCTGGTTTGACTTGTGGCTGGTGAAGCAAAACTCATCCCTGGAGGGAGATCTGCGAGCGTTTAATCTTGGGTTTCTTGGCCACCTATTGATTTTTCCACGTCAAATATTAACCTTGGCACAGTGTCAGGGAAGAGGGACAGAAGAACAATACCAGTATGATACGTGAGAATACAGAGAAACTGAGCTCTGTTTAAGTGGAACTATATGACATTAAATTTGGTGACTTCACTGTGAGGAGACCCTAGAGCAGCACACACTAATTGTCTTCCTAGCATCCTTAACACTGTGGTGGATTGGCATTAACACCTTTATACATTTCAGGCAGATCACTGAACTTTTTTGACTGGCATAAAAATCTGGTAAATGTTTGCAGGGCTGCGCAGCCCTGTGATGGTGATGTAGTTTCTGAAAGAACAAGTAAACATTCATATTTTTTAAGGAGGAAAAGAGGAGGATGAAGGAGGAAATCGAAAGAAGAAGGGCTGAAGCTGCTGAGAAACGCCAGAAGATGCCAGAAGATGGTGTATCTGAAGACAAGAAGCCTTTTAAATGCTTCAGTCCTAAAGGCTCATCTCTCAAGGTAACCTCCCCACTAGCATCTATGCAGGACATATAAAATAATACATAATACATAAAAAGTAATGGGGCTTGTAGTCCATACCAACAGTCCAACATCAAAAGCAAAGTTGAAATACTTGTAATCAGTCCCAGGAAAATCCTTTGATAGACTTAGCCTGAACGCTCTAGTTCAAAGACTTCATTCATTGGGATGATTGAAAATTAGAGTTCCTTCCTAAAAGAAAGAGACTAGACTGGCAGCTGTCTCTTCTTGATGAAGAATCCCCAAAAATGATCTTCACCTTTAAGAGAAAATTATATTTGAAACCTAGAGCTGTATCACTGTGTTGTTTTTAATTTATTACGGGAGTGCTTTGTGAACCAGAGTAGAATTATTTAGGTTGGAAAAGATCTCTTAAGACCATTAGGTCACAAATGTTCTCTCACCCCTTCCACATCCACAGTTATTTTCTTGCTTGCCAGATTACTTTGTCCTTAAGCACATTCAGCCTAATCATCATTAATTGTAACTGACCTGTATGGGAATTCTAGCTTATGTCTAATCCCCCTAAAAAATAACATCTAGAAGTACTGGGGTGGATTTCATTTTTTTTACATAACAAGAAATACAAACCTCACCCCTCTGTTGCTGCAGGATTTCTAAATGGTCTTTTGTGGCTTATATTGGATTAGAAGTGTGATAAATCAATTAAATGGTCTTTCAGCATGGAAGAGGAATCCTGGCCCCGCTGAAATTATTGGGAGTATTGTTTTGGAATTCAGTCCAGTTGCTTGCTCAAGCTCAAACTGCAGATCTATTAATGTTTTCAAAGATATTTTCCTTTGTTTATTTTGTGTCATTAGTCATTTAAGAACCCAGAATGTTTGTCAGAAAGGGCACTTAGTGGGAACTAGGAGAGAGCAGAACCAGGTAACAGCTCATTGAACCATGAATTGGATCTCCATGAGATTAAAACTGTGACTGTTGAGTGAAAAACTGCATTTGGACAAAATTAGTTTTCCACACAGAGAGAGCTACACTTTGATCCAACCTGGGGATTCAGGTCTGTTTTGGGTCCAGTTCTAGCAAATACAGAGCCCAAATGTTTTTAAATGGACTCAGCTTTTGCCTCTAAGATACATTTGAACCAGAAACACTGGAACAGATTGCACACGGTTGTAAACAAAGATTGCAAAGCTGCAGGACTTGCTCAGGTTAGTTAAACCCGGTCTTGCCATTTTGGTTGCTAGAGATGATGTCTATAACAGACTCTATAAATGTGCAGCTTCTTCCTAGCCCTCCTGGGAGGGCTTCCTTTTCTTCTGTTTATTGAGATACCTTTTCTGACATACATTTGGAGCTTTAATTCACAGGAGGCTCAGAATAGAGGAAATTGTACTTGAGAACACAAAGCAAAAAGGATATAGATCCTAATTTTAGGGAAAGTGTGAAAAAACACTGGACTTGACAGGAGACTAAAAGCTTTCAGTTACTTTTTGTACTGATGCTATGCTATTCTAAGTGTATTTTCAGGGGGAAGCAGAAATTTTTCAAATGTTGTTAGGCGTCCATGGTACAATTACTTTTTTCATGCTGGGTTTTGTGTCTTGTTAGGTAGAAGTTGTTTGCTACAAAACGTGATATATGCAACTCTACACTCCTTTTCCTCGTTCTCTGTTTCTCCCTCTGAGAATTTGGCGATACTCTACAGATTCCAGTCCAGTGTCTGTGGGTGGCCAGTGTAGATATGTAATGCTGTAGAGGTTCACACCCTAAACTGTTTCTTGGCATTCTGTGGTCAAGAGCTGAGGGGAGACTAATCTCAGTTTGTTAACCTGATGTGAAACTTGATGTCAAAATCCAGTTATTAGAACACAGTCTGTTTTGTTACCTTTAATTTGGGCTGACTTCTCAGGCTGGTCTCAGCTGGCTGGTACGCAGCTTTCTCACTGTCTGCTCTGCACTGCCCGAGTTCTCTTTTGATTTGTAAAGTGTCTGGCACAGGTTTTCTCCCTTGATGGGTGTATCATCTCGTTAGATCTGCCATGAGTCATGTGAGAATCCCAAATGCACGGGGGCGGGTGGGTGGCTGGAATTAATACTGAAAACAGGGAGGCTCAGTACAAAAATAATGTATGTGCACATCCTGACTTCTCCTGGGTCACAATCTGGCAAAGCACCTTTTTACTCCTTCCCTTTGTTGTCCTTCCTGGTGTGATAAGCTTTTGGGAAGGAAAAGAAGTTCACAGGAGTGGCTAGTGTGAGGAAAGTAGGGCGTGCTGATTGCCAAGGGAACTGCAAGAATGAAGGAAAGGAGGGAGCTGAGCAGCAGTGTGGGATATTGCCATCCTGCGGGCGCAGCACCTGTGCATCAGCCAGGCCAAGGACCGGCAGGGCATGCAGACTCAGAACTGGGAGACAAAAATGTGCAGCTCCTCTCCATGGATGACACAGCTCGTGGATGCCCAAATGTAAATGTTCCATATGAGGATAAAATACACACACGTGCTTATAGTTAGAAAGACGTGCTGCGGTTGGCCTCTAAAAATCACAGTGTTGATGACTCCTGTTGTTTTACCTGGTAAATAGAGTGTTCTCCTCAAACCTGAGGCACTGCTTCAGCAGAGCTGCCACAGCGTGGAGTCCTTGCAGTGACAGCACCAGGGTTGGTTCTTTCTGAGGGGAAAACATGCCAAGTAAATACAGGCCAAGTTCATCACTAGCTCAGGGACAGAAGCAGCTTGGATTTCGCAGGGCTGGGTGGACACCCTGTGGGCTGCAGTGGTACCAAACTTCTGTTCAACCTCTGTCCTGTAACTTGCTATTTTTCTTAAATAAGGACAAAACCTGGAACAATCTCTCGTGCCCTCCCATCTGCCTCTAGCTTGTCCTCTCCCTAATTTAGTTCATGCAAAATGTGATGTGTTAAAAGAATGAAATTTCCTGAAAAATCTTTGATCATTTTGCTTTTTAGACAAGTTCATTCCTTCGAAGGAAGGTTACTGAGTCCTTGTATTTTATTCTCTGGGTTAATCAGGAGAGAACAGGATATTTCAGTACTAAGTCTCCTCTTGGGGATGAACACCAGCACTAGGGAAATGCCAAAGCAGTTAGGTGTTGAGGGGAGGCAGGAGGTTGGGATATCCCTGTCTTTGGAGAAGATGTCTCCTGGGAAATGGGCTGATGTGGCAGCCAGCACTCTTTGCAAGGCACTGCTGACAGCTAAGCCAGAAGATAGGACTTTTCAGAGGCAATTTTTCTTTAAAGACCTGTCTTGTCCTATCTCATCATTGCTCTCAGTACCTGACAGCTGGGGCAGTGGCTGGAAAGAATTAGACTCCACACAATCAGTTCTTCCTAGATGAGCTATTCTTGCAGCAGGGGGAAAATAGGAGAGGATATGTGACATTTGTTTTTCCTCGTCTTTGATGCTGATGGCAGCACTCAAGTCTGGTAGGTAAACTGAGCTAAATTGGCACACTCTGCTCAGATGCTGCTGACAGCAGGAAAAAGCATAACTGTGCTTAATGAAGCAAGAGGCTGTGTTAGCCACTCGGGGAGGATAAGGAGAAGCCTTTCCCAGGGACTACTGCTCCGATGGATCTGCCCTAGGTCCTTCCACATGTTGGATATGAGGCAAAATTAAAATACAGGGTGTTTTCTGTGTTCATTTTTTATTATCCCTTCCTCCTTGACACCTTTTTTGAGAAGTTTTCTGTAGATGCATTTACAAGTTTCTGTTGCATGATATCCAATACACAGTTCAAAACTCCTAAGAATCAAGTATTACCTTTTTATGAAATGAGTTTTACTGGGAATATCCAATGGTTTTTGTTTCCCAGGTCATGGTCTCATGTCGTGTGTTAGCTCATTCTTTCTGGTCATAATTTAATTAGAGGCTGGCATGTACTTTTTTTGAGTACATGTGTGTCCTGAAAGTATTCCATGGTGACAAAACATAGTCCTAGCTATTTAACAAGATCCTGTTAAGATGGACGCAGTAAAAAGATTATTCTTATTTCCTTGTCTGAAACTGAGAGAACACCTTGCATTTTATGTTAACCATATGCTTTGCCCATTTCTTTTACAGATCTATTTTGTCATACTGTTTACTGTACGTGCCAAACGTTTTGAATTCTTTGCATGGAGTTTGTGTGATGTGTAGTGGGTAAATGACCTTTTGATGTTGCTGTGCAGTCTAAATGTATTTGACTTATATGCCAAATACACAGGTGTACAAGAGTGTTTGCTCTAGGTGCAGCCAATGTCTGCTTCTGCTGTGTTTTGAGGAGGATATTCTAGAATGAATCCGTACATAAACATGCAGAATATATTTTATCCCTCCATGCAAGGCTCCTGCTTGCCCAGCCAGAGGGTCCTGCTCAGCTCTGAGGGTTTGTTCCTCTTTCCAGTTTCTTTTCTGGTTTTGCTTTCTCACTCTCCTCTTCTGAGCAACCCCTGACCTTTTCCTGATCCCACAGTTGGTGCTCTGAGAACGGCTGTTACCAGCTGGTAAAAAAATTTTTTCTTTTGTCTTTTTCCTACAACCACAAGAATAATATTCCTCTTCCTTCCCAGCTCTTCTACCAGTGCCCACTCAAGCCTGTGCAGAAGCATTTCTCTTACTGGCACATCAAAGAGAGGGAAGACCCTGTAAATTAATAATTAGGGGCTTGCCTTGAGTCCTGGTTCTTTGAGATAGTCCATGTTATTTGTCCTTGCTGCCCACCAGGGTTTGTTGATGCAGCTGGGGACAGCCTGGGGACGCACTGGGGGCTCTTGCTGGAATAACTCCTCATTTTGAAGCACTGACCCAGAAATCAGCACTGGGAGAAGCTTCTGCTGTACCACAGCAGGAGTGAGGCGTCGTGTTTTAAGTGACCATCCTTGGTCTGCGTGGTCACTTTTGAACCATTTCCTTGCTCGTTTTGCGGCGCTGCCCCTGGGTGACAGAGCCCTGACCTGTTCTGCGGGTGTGCGGGGCTCCTCCTGCTCCTGCCGGTCTTTTGCTGCCACCTTGTGACATCACGCCACTGAAACAGGGGATTTGTCCCAGCACAGCCCAGCTGTGCTCTCAGGATTGCTTTTAGCCCAGTGTTTTGAGCTAAAACTGGTAGTGGAAATGACTCTGTAAATTGTAGGTATGTTTTTGAGCTTCAGAGGTGCCTTTGAGCTGGAGGGGTGGGAGCTGGAGTTCCTTCAGTGAGCTCATTTGGTAAATTGTGCACTCAAGTGAGCTGCAAAAACCCAGTTTTTGCATTCAAGGGCTCGAGGAATAAACCGTGCATGCCCTTTGATGGGATTGCTGTGGCACTGAGCATCCCGGGCTATCCCAGGATACCGAAGGCACTGAGGAGAACCATTTAAAGGAATGGCTGTCATTGCCTTGCGTTAAAGGCACGAGTGCCAGAGCAGTCACGGTTAAAGTAAATTGAAAATGGAGAGCCCCTGCTGAGACCGGGGAATCCCCAGGAATCCAGCCAGGCCGATTATTAATCATTTCAATCCCCTGGAGCTGCTTGCATGTATTTTACTTTTAAGTGAAACTGTGGAGCCTGGGATGAGAAGTGCAACAATGCAGTGTGGATGAGACTTGAGGAAGTTTGATGAAAATATTTCTTGACCCAGAACACAAATAGATACCCTTACTTCCCATCCCCCCCTTCCCTCAATTTGAAATGTTTTAAAACTTTATTCAGGGGTTGGAGTTTTTTGTTTTCAAAGTGTTGAGAGATCTGACAGAAGTCATGAGAGATCTTCATGACTCTTCCTCCCTGGAAATGTCACAACATTTTCCTATTTACCGAAGAGAAAGTAATGATGAAATAGATACCAGATATCAGATACCAGTTTGTATAATAACAGCTGGTAGATATTGATTCAGCAGTGACCCTGCCTGAACGTGAGCAGGGTTTACACTGATGGGTTTTTGGAGCTCAGATTTATATTGTTAGTGTCTTCCAAAGACCTGAGTAAGGGAGGCTTTGTGGTGGAGCTCCAAACCTGGCCCAGTCTGATATCTAAGCTCAGAAAAACCTTTATTAAATTTGCTGTCTGTCTCAAGAGATACAGACTAGTTCTTGTGTGGGAGACGTGAAGATGACGTAGGTTTTTGTGCACATCAATCCCTTCCATCAGATAGATTCCTTCCCTTTTCTTCATTATTTTCTTCATTATTCATTATTATTCTTCAGTATTGTTCATTTATTCTCTTGTTGCAAACGAGGCACTGAAGAAATGTGTAGGATGCAAACATTCATGCAGAAAATATATCCACTTTTATGAACATGTAGCATAATAGGCTTCTATCTGTAAAACCTTTGTGTGTGCCTGTGAAATTTCTGTTGGAATGTGTCTCTTTCAGATTGACTTTTTTGACGTTTAAAATGACATTTCAGGCTGGCCTTGCACAGGCTGGCTCTTTATTAACTTTCAACTTAAAGCTTTTGTTCCTCTCTTTTCTAGATAGAGGAGCGAACAGAATTTTTGAACAAATCCGCTCAAAAGAGGTAAAGCACAGAAACAGTAAGTTCAGTTCAAACAGCAGTGTTTAAGTGGAGAGAATAATAATAATAATAATAATTTTTTTTTTCCTCCCCCACTTCCTGCAGTGGTATGAAGCCCACCCAGACAGCAGCAGTTGTCTCAAAGATTGACAGTAGACTTGAGCAATACACTAGTGCAATTGAGGTAAGTTAATTCCAGTAAATGGGTTTAATGGCTTTGGGGCCTGTAATCAGCCTTTGTTTTGCTGTTCAAGAATTGCAGGGGTGTTTTTGATCACAAACTCTTCTTTAATGAGACTTCAAGAACAAACTGCTTGAGGCACATCTGTAACCAACATCTAGAGATGTATCTAAACAAAACCTCAGCTCTGTGTCTTCCCTTTCATGCTGCAATTTACTCTGGTTTGTAGGCTTTGCAGTAGCTTTGGAGGGTTCAGTCAGCGTCTTGAGTGACAGTCACGTCCTCTGCGTGGCTGGTGAGACCTGTCGGCACAGAGCTGATGGTCACCCTGAGCAAAGCTGACCCAGCAGCTTCTTCAGGAGAGCACAGAGGAACTGGCTCTGTGCTGCTGGCTGCCGCCTCACAGAGAAATTCCTTGGCAAAGACATACCCTGCAGAGAACTGGTTAAGCAGGGACAAAAGGGAAGTCAAAATCACATTAAAACACAGAATTTGACCCCAGGTGATTTTGACAACTGTGCCTAACAGCCAGAACTGAGGGTTTTTTCTGTCCATATTTCAGGGTAAACTAGGAGATTCATACCACTGTATCCAGCTGCCATCTGATTTGAAATATTTCCTTTGCTGAGTTTCTGATTTGTCCACAAATTGCCAAATCTGACTTTGCAATTAGAGAGGCAAAGCATCACTCATACAGGTTCTTAGTCCCATAAAATCTATTATATGTAAAATGTGCAAGAATTTTGAAAAGAAGAAAGAGGACGAATTTGGCCTGGTGTTTTTAGTAACCATGCAAAAGACACATTTCCACCAAAAAACACCCCAAAACTCCCACCCAGTTCTCCACTCTTGGAAAGAACACCTGGTAATTGCTGAGATTTACCCCTGGAATGAGGAGGTTCAGTTGTCTGGGGCAGATGGAGCAGAGCCTGACGCTCAGTGACAGAGCAGCCTTTCCCCCTGCCTCTCAAAAGGGTTTCCCTAGCTCAGTCCCTAAAAGAGCCAGGCTTCCAGGATCCCGGTAATAACTAAGATTTTTAAAGCCTTGCAGCAGTTGTGTGCAGAGCTAAGGTTTGCCATGGGTTTTAGAAAGGTAATAAACACAAAACCAAGTGAGTGCCGTTGTCACAGCTGGTTGTATCAAGGGTGCAGCTGCAAATGGAAAAGGGGAGAGTCTCAGTGGCACTTCTTGAGCTGGGCACTCCTCATCTCTGCATGATCAGTGCTAGAACCACACAGAGATGCTGCATTCCCCGGAGTCAAACCTCTGCAAATCCAGCTCTTGATGCCAAACGCTTTAATCTACCACCTGTGAAAGGCTTTCCATTAATTTAGAAATTACCAGCCACAGCCCCCAGACTGCACGCTTACACACACTTGGAGTTTGGCCCCTGCCCTGTAAAAATCTTCCAAGTGTGTTTTAAAGCACAACTGAAATAATTCAGTTCTTTATGAGCCTAAATGCAACTCCTAATGAAGGCCCTTTAGGCTGCCCATTAGCTCAGCAAGAATCAGAGCAGCAAATGCTGTCGAGGTAATAAAGTGGGAATGTGGGAAGGAGCAGGAGGAGGTGGCTGTGGGGTGGGGAAGGGTAAGGATGAGGGACTGGAATGTAACCAGTGGCCCCAATTTTTCCCCAGGGCACAAAGGCTTCAAGACCAGCTAAAGCTTCTGACCTTCACGTTCCAGCTGAGGGCGTCCGTAATATCAAGAGCATGTGGGAGAAAGGGAATGTTTTCTCATCACCTTCTGGGACAGGAACACCAAATAAGGTATTATTTGCTTAATTTAACCTAGTGATTATAAAGAATTATGCTCTGGACCTGACCTTGTGTTTGTGTCCCTGTGAGTCAGCCTGTCTGCTCCTGTTGACATCACCGGTGAAGAATATCCCAAAGGATCCCGAAGAGCTCAGAAATCCACAAGATGGTGTGGCTGCAATATTGAGAATAATGGAAGAATTTAGTGACCTACTGAGCTTAGTTATGAGACATTCCAAAGCCACATCAGATATCTTAGAAAAATACATCTGGGTCATTCAAGCAGAGTACAAAGAGATTCTTTGAGTAGGGCAAAATTCTTTAGGGGAGCAGAAGAGACTTGAATGGGCAGGATAGTGATAATATTTTCTAGATAATTCACAGAGGTATTTGTGAGACCTTTATCTTTTCTATGTAAATCCTTAAGGCAACATGTTCTTTCTATAAATTGATGCAAGCATTTATCATAGGCAAAAAGATGAGCCATGGATTGAAGTGGATTATTACAGATAGTAATTAAATTTTAGTAATTTGTTCTAGCCTTTTAAAGATTTAATGTTTTAAATTTTAGGCCACTTCTCTATCGTGTACTTTTTTTGAAAAAAAAAAAAAAAAAGTTTAACAAGAGAAAAAAAAGTAGATTTGAACAGATGTCTCTTCTATTAAGCTAAAGATTTTTTGGAGTTTGGGCTCGTGGTAGGAAGAGCATGTTTATGTCTGACATCTATTACTGGGGTAGCAGTAAAGTGGAGATGTTTTTGTCAGTCCACGTGTATAATTTTTGAAAACTAGAGGGCAGCAGCACTGTGTAATTCATGGGGACAATACCTTCAGAGCGCACAGGATGTCGCTGAGCAGACCATAGGCTCTCTGTTAAATCAGGCTTGGCTTTGCTTTCAAATCTAAACTGTGGTAAACAGAGCAAAAGCCACTCTGAAAGTCTTCTGATTGGGTTTTATCATTTTGCAGGAAACTGCTGGACTGAAGGTTGGAGTCTCCAGTCGTATCAACGAGTGGTTGACCAAGACCCCAGAGAGCAACAAATCCCCTGCTCCAAAACCTTCTGTAAGTAAACTTGGGACAACCATCTCTTCAGTAGTGGGCTCTCTCCTGGGGCAGGGGGAGCTTCCTCCAGCAGCTGATGGAGGAACTTTGCTTTGTGTCCTCCTGGAGGCTCACCGAGCCCCTCTGGCTGCTGACTCCTTGGTAGTCAGAAAATGGGGAGAGGAAAGAGGGCAGTTCTCTCCTTACAGCTCAGAGAAGCACTTCTCTGGCAGAGGAGGACTTTAATCTACCACCTGTGAAAGGCTTTCCATTAATTTAGAAATTACCAGCCACAGCCCCCAGACTGCACGCTTACACACACTTGGAGTTTGGCCCCTGCCCTGTAAAAATCTTCCAAGTGTGTTTTAAAGCACAACTGAAATAATTCAGTTCTTTATGAGCCTAAATGCAACTCCTAATGAAGGCCCTTTAGGCTGCCCATTAGCTCAGCAAGAATCAGAGCAGCAAATGCTGTCGAGGTAATAAAGTGGGAATGTGGGAAGGAGCAGGAGGAGGTGGCTGTGGGGTGGGGAAGGGTAAAGGATGAGGAACTGGAAGGTAAATGTCCAAATTGGAGAATCCTTTGTGATGTTAATGATTCAGCTTCAGGATTTTGTTAAAGAACTGGTTTCTCCCCGTGTCCTTGTGCAGTGTTTTTCTGCCAGTTCACCTGCCCTTTGTAAAAAGTGCAGCCTGAAAAACACTTTCTCAATGCACACTCCTATTTGTCCTACAGAGGAGTTTGAAATTTGCAGCATTCTCCACCACAGAACCTGCCTCCAGATTTTTCTCTCTTTCTTTTAAGATAATGTAAAACTAATCTCTTGTTTTTCCCTCAGCCAACTGTTTCTATCTATGTCTTAATCTCCCTCTTTCTCAATAGATTGTTCTTTCTTCTTTCAATGTCTCTGCTTGAAGGAACGCGCCCTCCTCCTATTCTTCTTCTTTGGGGGTCTGTTTGCTAAGTTGGTCAGGTAAACCTGTTTATAATTGACTATGAAGGTTTATATACATCTGTAATGTGTGATTTTTGACACCTTTTTAGTCATGGTAAATCGAAGGGAAGCCTAGAATTACTTATTCAGCAAATATCTTCTCACCCCCGTCACATTCCGCCAAAGTAAAGAAATGTTTGGAGTTTTTTGTGACCGTCAAGATTCCTTTGGGTTTTGAAAGAATATTGAATTTCAAGGCAGAGCAAAGGTTGCAATTCTACAGTGAGCCAAAGTCACAGATCCCAAATTGCTTCAGGGCCACAGAAATGGATTTGTGATGCTGTCCACTGCAGGTGGCTTTGTGATAAGGTCAAAGCTGGTTGTTTTCTTCCTTCCTCTGGTACTACTGCACCCCCTTTTTGAAGTGCAGAACTGGCTTCAAGTTTTAATCACCAGCAGCCCTGTGTGGCTGTAAATTATGGTCAGTTCTAGAGGATCTCTGCTGGGTGCAAACACCCCTTGCAGGCGTCTCATTTCCATTCATCACTGAGCATTTTCCAGGTCAAAATTCTCATGTGCAGAAAACTTACCTCGCTACGTAGAAAATCCTGAGAGCCATG
Organism: Donacobius atricapilla; assembly: GCA_013397315.1. Taxonomy (NCBI): domain Eukaryota; kingdom Metazoa; phylum Chordata; class Aves; order Passeriformes; family Mimidae; genus Donacobius; species Donacobius atricapilla. The sequence goes on from WBMY01011356.1 coordinate 185,608, forward strand.
CTGGACTTGAATACTTCCTGAAAAGGAGAGTGCTTATGTCCAAAATTGTTTGAGTCTCTTCTTTGCCACGCACAGAGGTAGATATCAATCCACCTGCCCAGCAGATGTCATCTTTTCATTTGCAGCCCTCCTTTTCCCCAGGAAGCTAATGGACATTTTTAGGGGGTTTTGATAAAAGTCTCCATAATACACTCTTTTTCAGAGAATACTACTATTCTTTAAGGACTTTGCCTCATCAGTTTTGGGGGTTTTTTTCTGTCAGGCTCGTGATTGGCACATGCTAAGGTTGTAAAGGATGCAATGGAATTAAAATGGATATGGAGGACTGCAGTGATAAGTGCTGAAATCTGTATTTAAGGATGCAGAATAGGATCTGCTTTTCTGTTGTATTAAAAGTCCAACTCTATTTTTTACACAGTTTTTTAATGAGATATTTTGATTTTGATCTAAAATAACCAAGACAAGATACTTTTGAATTCCTCCCTAGCAGAAACACTGTCCCTGAAAAAATGTAGGGTTTTTCTGCAAAAATTTGATTTGTTTTTTTTTGTAAAAATCTGATGGTGCAGTAACTCTTCACTGCACTCCCTAAATTGATCACGCTGAGTTAAGACCAGTCTGTGCCATATGAAATAGATGCAACAGGATTATTTTTTGTCTTAAAACATGGATATGTGTGAAGTTATTTTGTGAAATAAAATTCTTTGTAACTGATAGACAATGTAATATTTACCTCTGGTGGACGTTCCTCAACTTCTCTTGTGAGGAAGTTGCATTCTAACTTTTTCTTCACCAATGAAAATTAACCTGAACTAATGTTGGTTTCTGTTCTCTGACATTAAAAATGCAGGATTTAAGACCAGGAGATGTGTCTGGCAAACGTAATCTCTGGGAGAAGCAGTCAGTGGAGAAGCCAGCTGCTTCTTCTAAGGTAATAACACTTCTGGGCAGTGTTTAGAGGGTAATATTCTGTTACTAAGCCACCTTTTTATCAATGAAAGAAAGTACGAGGTTCAGAAAGCAGTGCATCACTTTTATATTCATGTTTGGCAGTGCTGTGTGATGTGTGGACATCTGTCTTTTGCACAGAGTTGATTTTTTTCCTGTCATAAATAGCAATGTTCTCCTAGATGGGATTGTAATAATGGCTTTTTTGCTTTTTCAAACAGGTATCAGCTATGGGAAAAAAATCAGAAACTAATGGTAAGTAATGCTGTAATGCATACATTGAACCTGTTTCTATAGTTCAATATATATTATTGCATATATAAAATAATCGTATTATACCTATAATGTTAACATACACTATTATATATATTTGATAAAATAATGCATACAATATTTGATGATTTACATATAATAATACAGTGCAAACATTGTAATATCTATTGCTATACAGAAACATTGCCACATTTTTGCATAGGTGTACCTGTGTTTTAAAATTCTGCAGCTGTTCACGTTGATGCCAAAACCCCTTTTTTGCATTTGCCTTTCAAAAACTCCCTGACAATATAATTGAAACATGAATGGTTGAGAAGCTGCTTTTGCTGGAGCTGTGCATCGGTGTCTTTTCAAGGCAAAAATTGTTATGCTGTTGTCATTTTGAAACCACTGGGTGGTGAAACACAACCTAGTTTTGCAGAAAGAAATCAGCAAAATGGCTCTCTTAGTTTTTTATATTTATTTTAACCAAAGCACTCCAGATAAAGCCAATTAAACTAATTATATGGCTAAGAACCAGTGGGGGAAGAAAGGAAGATCACTGACCAATTTAATAGCTTTAAGGATGCTTTGCAGCATCCCTTGATTCTTTACTAAGAATGAAATGATAAAATCTAGAAAAACTCTAGGTTTTCTACACTTCAATATTTGCACCCCCATTTTTAGTGGCTTTATGTAAAGCCAGAGGTGTGGTATGCCCGTGAACTTTTCTTTTTGGTTGAGAGTCATGCAAGGCAGAAAAGTTCTGCTCCTCTTGTCCTTTTTTTAAACCCAAGTGTCAGGAGAGGGGGTTTTGGGCTGGCTCGGTGTTTGTGCTCACATGGAAGGTGTTCTCCCCTCGCAGGAGAGAGAAACCACTGCTGAGCCTCTCCTCAGAGGCTGGAATCCTCATTTTTGTCCTCCTGGGGACCACCTCAGAGCAGCCCCGTAGGAATAGGGTAAAAAGCTGGTTTTTCATTTCTTCTAAGTGCAGCTAATAAGCAATTTGTAAGTTTACATATGAAGCTGTTTTGAGAATGAGAAGTCCTTTTGACACAATAATTTATTTTGAGGGTGAAAAATAAGTGCACTTGTAATACCAAGGGATTTGTCCCATAAGAATCAGTAAATATGTAAACAACCCAAGAATAGATAAATTTGGTAAACCAGTAAAATACCTTTTACTAGCCAATAGAATAATTAACAAGAAAACTATTAGCCAGTTAGAAGGTTTGTAAAAACTATATAAAAAACAACATACAACCATAATAAAAAAGGTTTTAAAGATTTTACTGTGTCGCTCTGTATGTCCTGTCCACCCTAACAACAACACAGCCCCAGAACATGAGCAGAGCAGCACCCAGCTCGTGTCCTGCATGTTAACCTAGAGAGCTGTGCCTTTTCTGTTCTAGAGATGTGTTTGGGTTGTTTCAAGCCATATTTAATCTGTCTCTTTCTCAGCAGGTTTGAGACAATTTGAGAAAGAACCGTAGAAGGCCACTAAAGACGCTGGACCAATCAGTTTGGGGGAAAAAAAACCAAAACAAAAAAAAAAAAAAAAAAAAAGGAAAAAGTGTTAAATTGTTCTTTTTATATTTATGTTTATTTACCAAAATGTCTTTTTGCATTATCCCAGTTAAAACCATGTATATTAGCACTGTATTTAATAATCAGTCTAGGCATTCATCAGAATAGTACTGCCTTTGCACAAGAGCCTTTATTCCTAAAGAAACCCATGCTGTGAAATATATAGACTCTCCTACTGATAGTCATAAATATGTATCTGAACAGTGATTTCAGCTGGCATTAGAGGTCAACCCCAAACGCATGTAAAGTAAAGTTGTTTGGGAAAGGTGTGCAGTAAACCTATAAAAACAATGGTTACTTTTGTAATACAGAAGTCTTTTTTCTTTCTGCACTTTAGACTAAGGCATGGAAGAAATATCTTTAGTTGACAATGTAATATTTTCTGTAAGTTGCCCATGTCATGAGAAATACTGCATCAATAACGTGTTTCAATTTTTTTTTTGTTTTATACTTTTTTTAAAGTATCAATTTTTCCATTCTAGTTTAAGTTAATGCCTAAATTTGGATGATTATGTTAGCTGACAGCGGTACTGGTATTTCTTTTTGTTGTTAGTGGCTAGTAATTGAATGCAGTCTAGAATATATATACACACACATAGCTTTACAAAGTTTAGCCTAAAGGCACTACTAATGGTAGAATGCTTTAATATGTGCTAGAGTATAATATTTAGCAATAAACATACATAATTATCCAATATCACAGCTTAAAAAAAAAATAAAGACGAAGTCACACACTTTTCTATAGTAAGATTTCATAATTGTCATTAGAGGTATGGTGAGATAAGTATTAAAAAAAATTTAAATGTCAGTTGCCCAGTAATGGGTAATTAAAAAGAAAGTATAGTTTTTAAAAGAGGAAAAGGTAAGGGTATAGAGGGTCAAAAATAGGTCACTTGTATAAAACGTTGTAGTTTAATTTATATGAAACTACCATAATTAAAAAGAAAAAAGCTGTAAACAGAGTTGGAGCTGGTTTCGAAGGACTGTACACTAAACCTTGCCATCCATCCGTGCCCTACACCAGGGCCACCGAGAATGAAGAAAACCTCTTATCTTCATGATGCTTCTTTTTACCTCCCTCTCCTGACTATCTTATTGACAGGTGTTTCCAGTTTGTATATAGCAAACCCATGGCCATGAGAGGTCAGCTTGGTTTGAATTCACACGCCATGCCGTTCAGCAGTTGCATCCTACACTGTATGGGTGGCACAAACTGAGCAACTCAAGTAGCCCCCGAGCGTGTTGTCGACAGCTTTGTTGTGCATTAGAAACCCCCAGGACCTCCCTCATCACCACTCCCACATCTTAACAGCATCTGGCTTCTCCCTAAAGAGGTGCAATATTATATTTCAGCCCAAAGCCGGGCTCCCCTGCTTGGTTGGAACATCCTGTTTACATCTCGAGGTGCACGAATTTATCTGTAGGGGGTGAAACTGTGCCTGACATTGTCTGTGAGTTGTCGTGGTTTTTTTTTTTTTTTTTGTTTGGGGGTTTTGTAAACACTCCTCTGAGTCTTTCAAATACATCTGATAGCTGCAATAAAAAAAACAATTTGTTCAAACAATGTGTTCTGAAACTGCATCTGCAATAAATGGAATATTTCCATCGGCAGCCCCCTGTTTGTTAATGAGTAGGGATGGAGCAGTAGCTGTAAGTGGGATAGGAACTGTGCTGAGTCCCTGTGAGATAAGCTGAAGAACCCCTAAGGATGTGTCTCCTGAGTGCCACAAACCAGCTTGGTTTGGCCTAGCAAAATCTATCTGAAAATACTGTGAGGCTGTCTCAGGGGTTTGCTTTGGTGATTTTGAAGAAGAGATTTTTCTGTGCTTTCCTCAGATAAAGCCAGCCTGTGTCTGAGTGTAACATTCTGGATGCTGCCAGCAGCGCTGCAAAAATCTTCAAGTTAATATTTGAGAGTCCCAGTCTGATGTTGGAGGCAGTCCTTATGTTCACCTGGCTGGATTTTACTGTGAGTTATCCCTGCCCACGATGCTGTCTTCAGCTTTCCCCATTAATCACCAGGAGTTTAGTTTCTAGGTATTCAGAGAAGGGCTTGTGTGAGGCAACAGTTACAACTTTGTTCTTTACGTCCCAGCTAGAGCACAATCCTGTTTTTTAGAATAAGCCACCAAGCGATCTGTATGTCCTGTCCTTGTACAGAAATTATAGAAGCTTATTTCTATCTGTATTAAAATTTTCAAAACCCCAGACTTTAGGAAAACATGCCAAACTATATAAAACAATTTAAGAAATCCACTGATCAACTTTTGTTGTTTATGAAACTTTATTCATATAAAATTTCAAAGCACTAGAAATAGACTCTATAAAAATCACAAATATACAAAAAGCATTGTAATTAGGGCATTCTTTGACAGTGACTCATGAGCCAGTATGACTGACCACACTGGAAGTAACACATAAAAAACTCCATTTAAGTCACTATTTTTTTGTTAAACATGTCTCTAATTAAGGAAGACCAGATAAAAAGGAAATGAAGACATTGTCTTTTGGCTACTAATCAAAACCAGATTTCTGCTAAGCATCTTTACAAAAACCCCACCCTTTTTGCTGCATTCTTGCATCAGTTAGTGGTCTCCTCCTTAAAAAAAAAGGAGGAAAAAAAATAACTGCTCATAACAATTATCAATTTACAGAAGAAGAAATGAAGATCAAGCTGGAGAGCACATTGAATCTGGAAGGAGTTCAATGGAGGTCTTGCAGGAACCACCTGCATTTAATATTCTGCTTTGAAAGGGTAGTCCTTGTGGTTGACAGCTCTGAAAAGAGAAAGACCTTGTTATTCAAGCAGTGCAGAAGGATTTTGAGCAGCATTTCCTTGTGGCAGTCTCTCTCCCCCACTGCCCATGCACTCAGGTTCTGCAGCTGTCATTAAAACTGAACACAGGCTTGTGAGAAAGCCCCTGGAACACCGACGTGCTGGAGGGAACACTCCAAATAAATCTCCCTCCTGAAGTTCCAGGCCATGCCTCACTAAAGCTTAAAGTACGAGCTCTGCCTGGTTTTGGTCATGCATGTTTTCAAGACAGAGGGGATGAAAATACAGAGATAAGACAAATGGATAGTAAAGGTAAGAAAGAACGTACTGGAGCACTGGAACTGCCCTCCAGTTCCTGTTAAAGCTGAGGATGACATCCATCTCCTTTTTAGACAGTTCAAAGTCAAACACCTAGCAGGGAAAGAGAGAAAAAAAAAAAAGCTCTTTTTAGTTAGATTCATGAGTAGTTAGCTACCGAGTGTGCTTCATGCGCTCAGGACCTGAGGTAGGAATGCATTAAGCATAGTTAAGCAATCCTCTTCATTTCTCAGGCAAATAACAGCCCTTGAAGTCATCAAGTCAGTCCTTTTCTTCCTGAGGTGCTGTTCACAGCAAGGTCTCCCATTTCTGGGAGGCTGAATGCAAACAGCACTGCACTTGGTGTTGTAATGCATACAGAGAAGGCCTCGGGTGCTCAGGATGTGTCCCAGATACTGGGACTGCAGGTGAATTTTCTGCTATGATCCTGAGTATCAAGTAGCTGCCTCACAGTTTATCAGCTAAAAGTTCTTGCCAGGGGTTCACAGGAGGAATAACTCCAAACCCTCTCACCACGGAGTGGAAGTATCACAGAGGTCTTAAATAAGGCGCCACACCTTGTGAGCAAACACGCAGCTGAACTTTGCTGCCAAGGGGAGCCACAGCCTCCAAGGGAGACAGACTCGAACAGGTCTGGTGTTTGTTCACAGCTTGTTCCTTTACACCCTAAGGACTCGTTAAGCTTTTCCCCAAGGGCAAGTCCAAACCTGGGTCTCCCTTTCTGCAGCAGCAGAGCTCAGACAACCCCGGAGTAAACCCATTTCTCCCCTGGCAGGAGCAAATTGCTTTCCCCCAGACTGTTTGGTAGTGCTGAGCGCCAGTGTTCACACCTCTGCAGCCCCCTTGCAGGGACTCGGGGGCTGCATGCAAACACAGAGGGGCTGTGGGGGCCTATCACGCACAAAAAATGTTCACCTTCATGTTCTCCTCGACACGGTGTGGCTTGTCAGACTTGGGGATGACAATGATGTCTCTTTGGACCAGAAAGCGGATCAGGACCTAGGAAACAGCAACAGTGAGCATGAACACAGAGGTACCAAGAAATCTATTCAAACACATTTTGTGGATTTTTTTTTCTTTTATTCTACAATTTATTCTTCTACACCCACAGTCGGTCTTTGGAAGACTACCAGTCTGCACACAGGAGTTTGATATGCCAGGATTTGCTCACATAGACTGGCGAACTAATTTTTTCTAGTGCTGTTTCTACATTGTGGCTGTTGCAGGATTTATTTTGTTTTTGTTTAGGGTAGTGGCAAGGGGAGAAAAATTTTGCTGCTCTGACTTGTATTATATGAGTGCACAGACTCAATGAGCATAATGATACTACAGATTGTTTTGGGCTCACAGGTAAGTACCTCACAAAGGTTCAGCTTTTGGAAGTCCAGAAAAAGAAAAACATATTTACAGAGTTTAAAAGTTCCCCCCCACCAAAAGAAAGAACTGTTGCATACAATGTTTTCATCCTGCTCTGCCTGTCTTAAAATATGATTGCCTGTGATTGCATGTGAACATGTGGCTTAGTTTGAAGTGCAGTTTCTGCACACCCCAGGCATCAACTCATTTGTGTGACTAGCAAACTAATGGAGAAAAAAAATCTTAAATAATCAAGCAGCTTTCAATAATTCTTTGTGAACACGAGCAGATTGGAGACAATCAAATATGTCTCCAAATTACAGGACTCTTCTGAAGAATAAGGTAGCTGGAGAAAGGAATAAAAATTCAGGTAGGTGAACACCTGAGGTACCATTGCTGAACAGACCACCCCCAAACCTGGCACTCAAGACCTCCTTGAAAATAGTTGATAATTTCCATGAATGCTGTTATAATTTGGGCAGAATGAAGAGTCAAGTCCAGCCCCATTATAATGTATCTCTAGAGAAAGTAGCATCTGCTAGGACTGGCCTGAAAGACGTCTGAGGAGGAGGAAGAGTTTGTTCTGACAACTTACCTGGGCAGGGCTTTTCTGATGTCTAGCTGCAATGTCTTTAATCTTGGGATCGTCCATAAGTGTGGGTTCCCCTGGCTTAGCCCTGTTAAAAAATAGAGATGGTGCTAGTATGTCATAGTAGGACAGGAAATAGATTGACTCCATGTAGCTGTCAGAAGAGAAAGAAGGCTTTATTTACAATCCCAGCAGTTTCTTTTAGAACACGCTGTGTAAAAAGGTCTGTTATTGCTCCATGGCACTGACACTGCTCTCCATTGGTTCAGGAATAGGAAACAACCCCTGGGGACAGTTGTTGTAGCAAAGGGAACACTGTTTGCTGAGCCTGTGCTGAGAAACGGAGAGAGATGTTTTGGAAAGAGAAACTGTTGGCAGCTTTCCCTTGGGAAAGGAGCCAGCAATGATTAGCAAGCTGAAATTCAGGCTCAGAAATATCGAGCCCACACCAGTAGAAAGGTGACAGCTCCCCTGTAGGGGCCTTACATCATGTGACATAATCTGCACCAAGACAACAGAACTTTTCTCAGTTTACCTGTATCATTTACCTAATCATCTAATAATTAATAATGATTATTTTCTTAGTTCAACTGCACTGTTTTGTGTACAGAAGGGCTGCAGTGCTCTCTTACCATGGGCGGTTAGGAGAGCCCAGGGGGCTGTATGCAGTCACAGCAATCCCTTTGGATTTACAGTACTTGACCAACTTCTCCTGGGTCAGGTATGGATGACATTCCACCTGCAAGACAGAAAGATGGTTGATAAAGAGGCAGACTTCGCTGAGCTGCAGAGCAGTACATACTAATTCCTCTTGGGTCACAGAAAATGTGAAGACTTGACTTCCAGTATCACCATTCAAATCTATCTTATGAGAAAGTTATTAATGTCACAGCGGTATCTAGAGGGCTGGAAGAGAATAGAGCTTTCTAATGCTACGTATTACCCACAGAAAGCAAAAAAATAGATGAGAAGAGTGAAAGCATTATTTTGTATTTTAGCTTCTTTTTTCCAGGGTTGGGATTAAACGCTCGAGACAGTATTTCTTGTTCAGACTCAGATGTTTATTAATTCTTATCTACATTACAGTCCCACAAACTGTGAGTTCTACAGCACTTCAGGCTAACAAACTAAAAATGGAGCTGTATCTATCTCTCTACAAGGCCTTTTAAGGATAAACTGTGCAATTAAGAAATTACACCTAAATTATTTTTACTTTCAACCCAATAACCAACCACCCGTGGCGCGCAATGCGGACTTTCCTTACCCAATGACAAAACACCACCCAGACCCATGGAGAAGAAGGTGAAAAAGAAGGACATAGCCTACACCCTAAAACCTCCATCTTGCTTTACACATATATAATAATATTCTAAACCCTTTAAGTTTTCCACTCTGTGCTATCACACACTTCTATCCAAACCCCACACCCACAACCCCAGTGCTGTCACTCAGTTTTGGGAGCCTTCTCCATGGCCTCAGGTCCAATGCAGAGTTTGCCTGGGGCTCAGTGCCTGCCAGCACAGAAAATCTGAAATTCTCAGTGCCCAGGGTTCCAACATATCCTGAGAGCCACATGAGCTCCATGGGGATGCTGCTCAGCTCCAGGTGGCCCTGTGCACATCCCCAGCTGTTTCTGAACACCAGAGCTTTACTCCCAGGCATGGTGACAGGAAAAATGTGCAGTAGTTAACTTGCACCTGAGCTGGTGTGGGGATTTCCCTGCATATTCCCCATGTGGAAGAGGGGGCGTTCAGCACCCTCAGCTGAGTGCAAAGAAGTTGCACGTGGAAGAAAATCAGATGGTCCCTCAGCTGCTGCTGTCCTGTGATTACATCCGTGAGGTATGTGGTGAGAATTTGGTATGTCATTACTGTACTCTTCAACCTCCTTTCCATAATGAAGTGGTGTGGTTTATTTTATCTTGAAAAATGAGTTAGTCCAGTGCATCCCTGTATAGTCCCGTGCTGGTGCAGAAATTCACGGTGAGGATTTTGCTGAATATGTTTAAGATTACTCTAAATATATAAATTATATATTATTCTTATAGGAAATGTATATTATATTTATCTATTATATGAATTCAGGTATACTCTAACTATATATACACACACACATTCTAAACCTATTTAGGAATACTTTTAAGTGGAAGGCTCTAGCCTCATGGAAAGGGTTTGGATACAGATAATCCTCAAAGTACCTTCCAATCCTAATCCATTCTATGATTCTAGACTGCAAGTTTAGCTGAGGAATGGAAACAAAGTTCTCACCTGGTTCATTACAGGCTTGTATTTCAGTCCTGGCTTGTTCAAGATCCTTTCAATCTGCTCATGGTTGAAGTTGGAGACACCAATGGCTTTTACCAGGCCAGCATCCACCAGCTCTTCCATGGCCTAATGCGTAAGGACAAAGAAGAATGGGTTGGTGGTGTTACTGCTAAACTACATTATTTAATTTCTCTCAAGCTTGTGGCAAATGAACAAACAGCTCATGCTAGATTAGATTACATAAAAGTCTCTCAGTCAATAAAAGAAAACAGAATCCTAACTGTATGAACACCCAGTAAATTAACAGCCACACCTAGATTAATCTAAAGGGCTGGTTCTACCATTGTGTATATCCAAATATTTTAGGAAGAGCACCTACAGTGCTGAGAGCTTCCTTCCCTTTAGCCTTACTACAAACGTCTTCTTGCTCCCCAAAACAAGAGATGCAAGCAGCGATCTGGCAGAAATACAATTTTGTGTGGCTGTCCCTCATACCCAAACATGTCCCACAATTTCATTTTGCACACAGATCTGTGCTCCTTCTTTAGTGCTGATACCTGCTCTGAAAGGCCAATACTGACTTACCTCCCACGTGTCCAGAAAATCTGTGTCACTGGGAATGCTGTGGCCCTTGTCATCCAGGGGATGCAGCTCTTCACCAGCCTGTGAAATCAAAGCAGATAATACAATTTCCTACAGGGTACTAGCACTTTGGACTGCATTTACAGGCAGCAAGTTAGCAGGTTGTTTAAACATATTGCATAACTAAAAATGATGCGTGTCCATTAGTATTCTCTTTTGGACGAGGGCCATACTTTGCAAAATGAGTCCCTGCATGCAAAGACCGTGGGGATTAGTAATAATTATGTAACTTCTGCAGATCTGGAGAGAAGGAAACAGACACCCCCCCGCCCCTTTTTTCTAGTTTATTATTTATTTTACACCAATGTAGACTGGGGGAAGAAACATGTTCCTGCTGTGTTCCTTCACTTTTTCACTGCTGGTTACTTCAGACCAAGCCAACATCCCCAAAACCTAGATGTCCATGCTGTGACCACCATCCTGTGCTGGTTACCAGACGACCCAGGAGGCTCACACCTACATCTCACTCCAAAAAGCATGGGAAGCCAGCCCCCTGTGCTAAAACACACCACTGCTTTCGTGACCAAATCCTTGCTACCCCCGGGATCAGGGAAGAGCCAAATGAACCCCAAATCCCAGCTGTGTGATGAGGGGGGCCTCAGCAATGATGAGAGAACGCCCAGGTAAGGAGGAAAGGTGTGGGGAGCAGGACTACCTTGAAGCCCATCGGGAAGTGCATCAGGTAGAGGTCCAGGTAGTCCAGCTGGAGTGCAGCAAGGCTCTTCTTGAATCCCACCTTGACCATGGACTTCTCATGGAACGTGTTCCACAGCTGCGGCAAGAGACCAAGCCCGGGCGTCACTTGGGGCAGGGCAGGGGACAGAAGTTTCTCACTTGGAGGTCTGGGAGGAAAACTCCCACTTCAGTCAGCCCATGCTGGAGGTGAGGATGTCACGTTTCACAAACATACCACAAAGCTGGCTGTCATGAAGGTGGAGTCAGGATTCCCACTTATGAGAAGATATTCTCAGGTATAAATGGAACACTCTGGCGAGTGCATCTGACACAGCAAAGCTGTTAGTGTTACAATTATTTTTTTCAGCCTAAGTTTTGACTATTGAGCAGCTCATAGATACCTCCTTTCTGTCCCTTTAAACTGTCCACGTTAAGAACAGTTGTCAATTTTACTTCACTTTTGAAATCAAGATTCAAGTGGTTTAAAGAGAAGAACAAGTATCATTAAATGAAAGCATGTTCTTTAAAAAACACCAAAGCTTAATGTGGAAAATCTTAGTTATACTCAAAGTTTTCTGGTTTTGCTGGTGAAAACCCCAAGTGATAAATTTATTAGTTGAACTGTTCTTTTTGGTAAGGAGCACTTCTGGGACAGGTGGATGAGATAAAGGAATAAAGAAAACACATATAAAATACTTGAGATTTTTGTTCCCTTTCAGGATCACCATTTGCACATGTCTTCAAATGTCTTGCTTAGCACTGATGAAGCCAGACAAGGGTAGAGGGTTTTTTTGTTTGTTTTGTTTTTGTTTTTATGGGGTGTTTGTTTGTTTGTTTGTTTTTCTTTCTTGGATGTGTCCAATTGAACATCCGGTATAACTGACTTAACTGATGTGAGGGAACTATTAGATCAGTAAGTGGTATCTTTCCTAATTTGTCAGCAGTTCCTGATAAAGCCAAGTCCAAACTGCAAATACAGGATGGAGCTTTTAAGACCCAATAAGAAAACCATGAAGTGAATGCCAGAGAAGGGAGTAGGTCCCTTATTGTTGTTCGACACACACACACATTCACTTTGGCATGAGAAGGTATGAACTGTTTATTACAAAATCTGACTCTATTTTATAGTATTTCTACATAGGCTAGGGACTAGGGGAGAAGGTTGACACCTCTCCCCATCCCATTGGTCAGGACAACTGTCCATCAGCTGTCCATAGCTCTAAAACAAAGAATATAAACTACCTTGAATTAAGGAAAACATTGCTTCTGTTTATAACACCCATGTGTGAGAAACAACCTAAGAACTATGAACTGTGAGACACAAACAGAAGGCTGAAAATTCAGAGCGACAGTCCCTATGTTACTTCACAACAGGTACAACAAGGGCTTCTCTGCAAGAAAAGCTAAATGCCCCAATAATCTTGCATCCCTGTACCTTAGTGACAATGAAGAGGTCTCCCCTCTTCACAACCCCCTCCTTGATCTTCTGCTGGACCGCGTTCCCGATCTCATTCTCGTTCTGGTAGAAGTAGGCACAGTCGAAGTGGCGGTAGCCGGCATCGATGGCAAACTTCACCACCTCTTCCACCTTTCCCGGGGGAGCCTGGAAGCAGACAGAAGGCAGCCGTGAGCCCTGGGTGGGGGACAGCTGTCCTCAGGGCCGGGACAGCTCCGCTTTCCAGCCGCTCCCGGAGTTTCCTCATCCACCTGCAGCGAACTGAAACCCAGGGGAGTTTCCAGCGTTCATCCCTGCACGGAGCGGGCACGGAGCTGAGAGGAGTTTGTTTCCGCCAGACTCTCAGCTCTGCCGCCTCCAGCAGCGCAATATCCCACTGTCATTTCCCCTCTTGGCTCCCCGTGTTGCCCAAGGAGTTTCGCCACTTCGCCTTCCCCAAACCTTCCCCCCCGTCCCGGGGCTGCCAGCCGCTGCCGCTCGCTCTTTTTGGTCGCTCCCTTTCACTTCCCCTCTGTGTTTTTTTTGTTTGTTTGTTTGTGTTTTGTTTTGTTTTGGTTTTTTTTGCGGGGTTTTTGGGCCTCCTTCCACCTTCTCCAGCCCCTAATTTTTTTTTTTTTGTCTTTTTCCCCTTGCCGGTGGGTCCCCCCCCTCCCTGCG
>WBMY01011356.1:199167-211009 GCA_013397315.1 Donacobius atricapilla
CCGGTTACACAAGCGGCCGCCATCGGCCCGGAGACACCGAGCCCACGCCGGGCACGGAGCCCTCTTCTACACAGGCGGCTCCTTCCCTGTTTCGCCCCGCTTTTAACTTCATCCCGCATCTCCGCTCCTTGTTCTGTCCGGGTTGCAGCTTTATTTCGCGTCTGGGCATCTCCCGCCGGCTGCCCACCCTCCCTTCCCCGGGTACCTGCCAGGTGCCCAGCCCCAGCGCGGGGATCTTCATCTTGTTGCTGAGCTCCACGCAGGGGATGGCCATGCTGCCGGCTGTCTGTGTGTGTCTGTCTGTCTGTGTCCGTCCGTCCCTCGGTCGCTCCGAGCCTGCCCGAGGCCGCTATAAAGGAGCGGCCCCGCCTCGTCCCTCCCCGCCTCGTCACAGGGGATGGATGGATGGATGGATGCTCCGCCGCCCCGGGAGGCTGCCCGGGGCTCGCTGGGCTGGTGTTGGAGCCCCGGAGGGTGAAAGTTTCGCTCTTTCTCTGTTAATGGGGCTCTGACCCTCAGGAAAGCCCCGCGTTTGGTCGGCGACCTCGGGACAGGCTCCCGAGGCTGAGCGCGGGGGGGGGTGGTTTGGATGGTACTGTGTGATCTCACGGGGTGTGAAATACGGTTTGGGGTTTTTAGTATATGGTAATTTATGGGAGGGCTCTGGGTGTTGTCTTTGTCCTTTCTTCCTTCCTCTTCATGGGTTTAGGTGGTTTTCTGCGGTTGGGTGAAAAGGGCTTGCATTGCAGGGCCTGGGGTGGTCATCACTGGGTCAAGAACATAAATAATACAGGTGTCGCCTTGGTATTGAGTAGTTATTTCTCTTAAATAACCTTGGGAAGAGTTAGAACTTCTCCATTTTACCTCGTTTCCTGAGCTGTAGCTCACGGCACGTGAGACTGTAACACGGATAAGAATTAATAAACATTCCTAGTCTCTATCCCGACCTTGGCGAGGAAGACAAGAACAGAAAACCCCTCATGGCGTGGTTCTTTCTCTGGGGATGTGTTTCTTTGCGTGGGGATGAGCAAGGTGAGAGCGACGGGCAGCAGTGGCCCTGGGGCTGCCCTGAGGGGGCTTCGCTGCCCCTGGAAGCGCTTGGGAGGTGGCACTTGGGGACATGGGCTGGTGGCAGCCCTGGTGCTGCTGGGTGTCAGGCTGCTGGAGCGTCCTCACTGGAGACAGAGGTGATGGGTAGTTGTGGAAGAAGTCCTTTATTGCATCGCTGTGTCAGTGCCATGAATGTGAAATTATCGATAGCAGTCCATGCAAGAACAGCAGCATCGGTGCTTTTGTGCGTCCTCTGTGTGTGTGTTCTCAAAATAGTGCATTTTAGTTCTATTTTTAGCCGATTAGGCACATTCACGAATTTTCTACATCCTTGCTGGAGCAATCCTAAGTTAAGGTTGATTGTGCGAAGACGAGCCCAAATTCTTACACAAATTCTATGCACATAGCTCCATCTGCTCTATCTAAGAGTGCATAGCAAGGTTACATTATTTTCATGATGTCTAGTGTTTATCTATCTTTGCAAAAGGCAATGCCACTAAACTTTGAACTGGATCTTAGGGTTTCTCTTACTAGCTAATGCAGGCACTTAAAATCCCCTGCTTATTTAAAACTGAACTTGCATCCCTACTTCATGTCTGCGTGGATTTATGTATTTTAGTTTTCCTGAAGGTTTCAATTCAATCCTTGCCTCTTTGGACACTCCTGGGCCTGCAGGATTTGTACCCCAGCAGCTGGGGACCTGTTGGACTCGGTGATTTTGAGGTCTTTTCCCACCCTGGTCATTCTATGGCACTGCAGCTGAGGGAGCCTGCTGGCTGCCAGGAGAATTCCTGCATGAGGCAGTGGGTGCCCAATGGAGGATTTGCACACTCTCCAGTGGTGGCAAACATACTGAATTTTTCATATTTTTCCTCAAAAATATTAGGCTCACCCATTGTTCACAGCGGAAACAATTAAAAGGGAATGTGGCCTTACCTTTTATCTCATTTTTGTCTTTGCAGAGGGGTGGGCTCCCTGCTGGACTATCACTCAGTGTGAAGGAATCCCTTCCCTGGCCTCCAACTAAAATTTCAGCCAGTGCTGGGAGAGTGTCAGATGCTGCACAAGGGATTGGTGATCACAGCTTGTTGACACGGAGCGCTTTAGTCCAAATAACCCCCCTGCTTTTTGCACGGGGAGAAAAGTGACATTTAAATGTGGCAGGAGGCTCTGTGCAGGGCCTCAGAAATCAACAGCCAGAGCCTGGAGGGTCTGGGATGCTTGGCTGGCAGCTATCTGGAAGAAAAGATGCCTCACACCATGAAGCTGATGTAAGCTCAGCACCCTACCCTGGGCATCTCCCGTGTCACAGAGACTTTGTGTTTAGTTGTCACAGTAGGGATGCTTTGCTGATTGACCCTACTTCTTTTCCTCATATTGCTGTAAACTCCTTCTTGCTCATTGTTGATCCCTGACCAGCGATTTAAACGCTGTGGGAGTTCCACTGGTGTCATCTTGTGACTTGTGCAGTGTAAGAGAGAATTAAATATTTTATGCTTAGGCTTCTAATGTTTGCCTATCAAAATATAGATGAAACCATGAATTATTGAGCCACTAACCGTGGTGTTTGATGTGATTTGTTAAAATTCATGTGTGTTTGCATTATTTAGACTGCTTTTATGGGACAGTATTTTCAGTTGGCTAGCAAATGCATGTTCAGGGTTTAAATATAAACAAAATCTCTTCCTGCTCCCCATGGCCTGGTTTCTAAGCCGCTGGCTTAACCAAGCTTTGTTGTCATTTTTCTGTTGCCTTGGATGGCATCATGCACCCCAGAATGGAAAAAAAAAAAAGCCCAAATTGATACAAAGGAGAGACAGAGAAGCAGGGAATCAGTTTTTTCAAAGTGACCAATAACTCCTGTATGGTCAAACTAGAGGAGCAAGAGGAGGTGTCTTCTGTTGAAAACACATAGATCAAACAACCTCACCCCCAAAAAAAAAAAAAAGAAANNNNAAAAAGAAAAAGAAAAAAAAAAAAAAAAAAAAAAAAAAAAAAAAAAGACAAAGCTACTGTGAGAGATGGGATGAATTTGTTGACAGAAAAGAAAAACCTACAAAAAAAAAAAAAAGTCTGTTGAGATTTTATAAATTTAGTAATGGTACATTGTTTTTAAGGCCAGAAAGGGCCCACATTGTTCTTGTTACACTGATCTCCAATTACATTTGAAAGATTTTATACCAAACTATGTCATATCCATATTACTTAATTTTTATTAAAGGCACTTGGGTGCTACAGCAATTGGAGCTCACTAAAATTATGTAGAGAATAGACTAGGAAATGCTGAGATTGAGCTATTAAACTTACCTTTAATTACAACAAATCTTGGTCTGGAAGGTATAAACCCCACATAATTGCCTTTATTTTTTTACCTATTTGTTTAACAGAGCCATCAACAATTTTCCTCCCTGTAAATCTTTATTTAAAGACATTAATGATTTTGCAGTGAACTTCTTGCAGGCCAGGGAGGAGCAGGGAGAGATTTTGGCAACTCATCCACAGCATGGGCTGGCAGAGGAGAACTGCTGGAAGGACTCTGTTATGTGTACAGGCTTTTCTGTCCAAACATTTTTGTTCTGATTTCTTTATCTGCGTGGAGGAAGGCAACTCATCACTCAAAGCCATATAAAACCTGACTTTATGAGGGTTTACAAGGCTTTAATTATTTTTTAGCTGCTATTATTTGCTGGATGCAGTATGGGTGGTGACCGGGGCCCATTCACCTCAACTTTTTTGGCTGAGTCACGGTGATTTTGCTCCCTGCAGAGCCTGGCAACTCCCTTGGGCACCCTGCCCTGCTGTTTCATGAGTCAGAGCCTGCAGACACAGGTGGTGGCTTGTCCATATCCTTGTTAATTGTGCCCATGGGTGCCTATCACCTGAGTGGAAGTTTACTGGTGTCTGATCTGGGATTGTCCCTCCTCTGGAGTGGATTTTCTAGAGGGTAATGGTGCTCCTTCTTGATCAGATCTTGCTGAAGTGCAAAAATGCGAATCTCTTACATGGACAGCCCAATGCTATTGGGATTGCTTTGTCTAGACAGAATCACAGAACCATTAAGGTTGGAAAAGATCTCCAAGGCCATCAGGTCCAAACTTCAGAGATAAAAGTTTTTAGGTAGAAGGCCCCAACATGAGTCAGCCTGGCTGTAAGGGTTCCTTGGGGAAACAATGTGCATTATTTTCCTGAACTAATGCTAAGGAGCCTGTCACAAGTGTGAGCTCCTGCGCAGCTGACAAAACATTGCAATGTGTTGATTGCAGCCATAGTGAAACAACAAATGGGATTTTTCTTGAACTGTTAAGAAGGTAAGTATAGCTATTTATGTTTTAGTAAAATTTGGGGTTTTTTTTTTCCCTGTGAGTCTAAAGGCACACTGGGAAACCTTTTCAGGATGTGTAATGGGTGAAGATTGAGATGTACAGAACGATAAGTTGGGAAGGGACCTCTAGAATTCATCTTGAACCTCCTCCCTTCAAGCAGGGCCACTGAGAACTGCTTGCTCAGAGCTGTGTCCACGTGGGAGACACCACAGCACCTCTGGGCAAACTGTGCCAATGCTCGGCCACCTCTGCAGTGCAAGAGTGTTTTGTAATGGTTGGAGGGCCCTTCCTCTGTCTCACTTTGTGCCCATTGACTGGGCACCACTGGAACGAGCCTGGCTCTGCCCTCTTTGCACTCTCCCTTCAGGGATTTGAAAATAATTTGAAAGGATTGTACACATACATTGACAAGACCCCCCTCCCCCCTCCCCTTGAACTCTCTCTTCTCCAGACTAAGGCTCCTCAACTCTCTCAGTCTCTCCTAACAGGAGGGGGGATGTAATCCCTTAATTAATTAATAAATTAATTTAATCCCCGTGCTTTGGCTGACTCACCTCCCTGTCATGCCCTGGGCACCCCCAGACTGTGGGTGTGGGCAGGGTACACGTGGCAGTGCTGTGCAAAGTGTGTCTGGCACCAGTGGTGCAGGAGGTGACCATTTTGCAGGGGGACCTTCTTGTAGGATGCCTGTGGCAGTCAGCACACACAGATTTTTCCCTTTTATGCCTTACGCTGTCACGGTCTTCAGAATTGTTGCATACTCTCAGCCCGTCTCTAAAAACAAAAGTAATTTAGAGCAGGAGAGGTCTGCTCTTACTGAGATGGAGCTACTTCTGTCAGTCTTATTTGCACAATACCGTGTTCATGGATCTGGCAATGTCAGTAGGAAGCGGTATGGCAGCAGTGAAGAAAGTTTTTTATGTGAGAAAGACATTTGTAGAAAGCTTTGATTGATTCCCCCCACACTGTGATGTACCCAAATTTACCAGCAAGCTGTGGATTTTCAGTACTTACTGAAATAATTTCCCTGCAGCAGCTGCCTTTGGAGTGCTTGTAAGACAGCAATTTTAGTAACACTGAAGTAAAAATTTTCACCAAAGCTCTGAGGGCAGGGCTGGAAATTCGCTGGAAAGAATCACCAGGGCTGTGAACACTGCATCCCAAGCCATGTCCTGTATCTCCAGTATGGTGGTGCATTTGCTCCCCTCCCTTTGGGGCAGCTCTACAACCTTAGGGATTCCTGTTAGGTCCTAAGTGAGGCCTTTTGAGCTCTTCTGGATCACAGTGGGCTGTGCCAGCACCTCCCTGTGAGTGGGATTCCTCTTAGAGCTCATGAGCCCTCAAGTTTGTGATCCTTGGAGAGCCAAAAGTTGATTAGGATCCTTGGAGAGCCAAGTTTGTGATCCTTGGAGAGCCAAAAGCCCAGGGCCTGGGCTGTCAACTCCATTCCTCCACCCACTGAGAGATGCAAAGGCATCCAGAGTGAGCATTTCACTGCGCTCAAGGGGAGTTTTTAACAGGTACCTTTGTGCAGGTAGATTCAGGCATCTCTGTGTCTGTGTGTGCATGCACGTGGATTGATTCAAATACCCTCTCAAGCACAGCAGCGGTGGTGCTATCTGGAATCTGTAATTAGGTCACTCTGGTAATTGTAATAAATACAACCGGATCACTTTATAAATATTAAATTAGTCAATGATTAAGTGCTGCTAAGCCCTTTTGCCCCCTTACCCTTTGCACCATTACCCTTTGCACCTTTACTTTTTTGCATCCCTGGTCTCCATGTAAATTATTCTGAGCGGACTCTAATCCAATTTTCCTCTGCATGCTTCTCCTGTGTAGCAAGTAATGGAGTCAATCTTGCCCCTGAACTCTGTTAAATTACATCTTTACACATTTGCGTTAAAGCCTGCTATCACTAATACCTTTGACAGTGATTCTTTAAGCAGCCTAACACACTCATTTGCCGCATCCATAAGCACAGGCTTCAGCTGCTTTCAGAAGAGCCTGCAGTTAAATCCTGTGAGGGCTTTCTCCAGTTCACCAGTTGCACACTCTTGTTCCTTGCTTTTAGGGCCTTTCCCTTCTTCCTTCCCCCCTCTGAATTTTGGAGCTCTTCCACTGCAGGTTTTTGGAAAGAGCTGAGACAACACCTTTGATCCAGATAAGGACCTTGACAGCTTGGATCACCTGAGATTAGCCAGACAAAGGAAGCGGGGGCGGCTGCTCATGGAGAAGAGTGTAGGAAAGTTGTGATGGATGAGGAGATGTCCTGGTCTGGCAGCAGTCCAGCTCTTTGCACGCTGAGGTGCTGACAGAGGCCCTCATTTCTGAATATGAGCAAACAGATAAACCAGGGTGGCACCCAACAAACCACCTGAGGAGATATTTGCATTTAGTACCTGGGAAGAGTTGATTTTGAAATGGGGTGGATGATGGCTCTCTGCTGTTATTGCTGCTACGAGAGAGTTGTCAGTCTTTTATTTAATGTCCTTATTAAAATAGGTGCTCTTGAGTCGAGGAGGAGGTTTAACGTTGGGAGGGGTGAGTTAAAAGCAGAAGAAATTGTAAATATGCTCAAGTGACCCTGCAGCTGGGAATAACTGCTGATAAACCTGTGTGAACAGCAGGCCAGTGAGCCTCCAGCACGGACAGACTTTAGCTGTGCCTTTGCCTTTTCGTCTCCTGCCTCTGCCCAGGTGCTGCTTTGGGCATCCCCCCGTGGGTGAAATGACAGAAATTAATGCTCTCTTCGTGTTTCAGTTTTGAGTTTGTGGCTGTCCCAGCTGCCTGGGCTGACTCACACATGTAGAAACGGCGAGTAACCACATTTATGTAAACAGAGTTGTTTGTTTTTGTTACTGTTACGCTCCAAGTTCAATTTTTTTTTTTTCTTATTTATCTTGTATCTCTCAGCTGAGTTTCCAGTATGGAGTGCATATGGGTAAAAAGGAGGGCTTCTGTAACTGCAGATCAGTTTCCAAATGGAATTTTACAATCTTCTTTGGCAAGAGAAGACAAATTTGCTGAAACCAGTTCAGGGCAGGTAAAGTGACAATTTTATTTTCTTTTATTCAGAAAATCAAATTATTAACAAAGCTGGACTATGCTAACATTCCTATTACAAAGAGTGCACCTTTTAAATACCTTGAGGAAAAACAGACCACTTAACCATGTTTTAAGTAAAAAGAGAAAAATATGTTTTTTCCCCCCTTCTTTTCACTGTTAGAAGTATCAGAAAGCTTGAAAAACTGTCTGCTATTATAAAAGAATGAAGATGTCAGGCCCCACCTTTCCCTGGATTGTGGGCAGAGCATATTGCAATTCATCCTTTAATTTTCGCATAGTTTGTTCTTGATCTTAAAGCTATTTCTTTAGCTGGAGATATGTTCCAACCTTCCTGATGTATTTATGAGACACCTTCCTAGAATCCTGGCATTACCTGGTTGTCAGCTGTGGACTTTTAATAAGAAAGTGTTATACTTGTGGGTCTTTTGATTGTGAAAATTAAATTGTAATGTTTAAACGTTTAATGTTTAAACTTAGTGCATATTCTTCTCTAAATTTTCCTAGTTCTTCCTTAGGCTGATAATCTATAAAGCCTGATCACAGTGCTTTGGGAGGACAAATTTATTGCTGATCTTTAGTAAATTGGAAGGAAAGTGGAATTGTAACTGGTGGGCAAACCGGGGGAAGACTTAGGAATGGCTTCTGTGTAGGGAGGAGCAGGGTGTGAAAATAGACATGAGAGACGAGGGATCCAGAAAGGAGAGAGGCAGGAAAAATAGGGAAGTCATCCTCTTAAATGTAAATGTGTTTTTCATCAGTCTCACTGGAAGCTACAGAGTACTTTAAAAATAAATAACCAAAAGCACAGTTGCTCTTAAAGCTCATCTTATTTTATCGTCGATCTTTTGCTGACACTGTTTTCTCATTGACGTCAGAGGAGCTTTCCAAAGCAATTGAAAGCAGCTGTCTGCTTCAGATACACATTGAAGTCATCAGGAAAAGTGGTGTAGAGCCTTGCCTGGAATATACTTGAGACTAGTCCAGTGTGTCTTTTCATCACAAATTTTAATCATCAGTCGCTGGCTTTGTTTATATTTGCTGCAGTGGGACGTGTACTAGAGCAGCTGTATCAGATAAGGGTGCACAGTAATGGATAACCGGCTTTACCACATCCATCAACCTCACTTCCATCTGAAATACAGTGTATTTAGTTTTCCTTTTTTTTTTTTTTTCCTCAGGCATCGTCAAGATTTTTCTCTTTTAGTATTTTAGGGGGTGAATTTCTTTTGAGGAAATAAAGTTCAAAGTCTATTGATTTAATTTCTTGCATCTATTTATATTGATATTTTGTGACAGTGTATTAGGTTAGATGGTTTTTAGTCAGTGAACTTTCATTGCATGATTTAAATTGATAGATATTAACTTTAAAAATTTGCCCCTCTTTTTTTTTTTTTTTTTTTTCCTAAGTGACACTGGGAATTGTGTGTGCTTTACCTGAAATCATCCTGTTTCTATAAGGAATTGTATGGAGGCTGCTGTTTTTTCAGTCTGTGTCTGAACTAGTACATGAAGAAAAAAGACAATGTATGGTGGAGCAGAGGGGCATCATGTTCAGGTGAGGCTGTGTGTACCATAGGCTTTGGTCATTTAAAACCCCTTCCTTCTAATATTTCTGAGTAAGGAAGGCAAGAACATTGTCTAAAGAAGGCTCCTGGTCGCTGAAAGTGCCCTGAACCCAGCTGGCAGGGCAGTGCTCCGAGCTAGAGTCAAAACAGAAAGGGAAAAGGAAAATAAAGGGAAAATATCACATCTGGCTTGGTTTGGGAAGGACAGCACTGAGGAATGTCTTGAAGGGGGAAAACAGACATTGCCACAGCAATGCAGCACCAGAAAATAAAGTATAAAATGTATTTTGTTACAGGATGGGTCTGTTTCTAGGTTCTTTATATCTTCCTGGACCTGCAGAGGGTGCAAAATCTCCACTTTGCTTAGAAGAAGCAGAATTATTTCATTCTCCTGGTGTATTTTGCTTCTCTGGTAACTTGTAGCAACACTTCGCCAGCACCAAGATCCTCACTAAAAATGCCATTGTAACAAAAATAGAGACAAAAGCATTTATTACTGCAATTAAAGCTGTTGCCATTTAATTTGCAGAAGTGTTTTATTCTTCGATATCCGAACCTAGTGCTCAGCAATTCTCTCTAGCCCGGTGCAATCAGGTCCCTTGTCATCTTCTCTCTCTCACTAATAGTATGCTTTCCTCTCCATCACCTCTGTTTTTCTGCTTTCTGTTTGATTTTAATCCGGGTGTTTCTTCTGGCTAACAGTTTCTGATGTAATTCTTGCCTCCAGCTTTAAGAGGTTTCTTTCACATCATGAAAACAGTGGAGGTAAATGTCAAACTACATGGCTTTGGTTGCATGTTTTATTTTCAGGTGATTTCAGCAGTGTCTAGAATAACAGAATAAAATATCTGAGGCATTATTATGATTTCTCTTCATTTATTTTCACCGATTTAGCAGAGGTCTTCAGTGGGGAAAAAGTGTGACGGCAATGTTTAGGTGAAAAAACTGCTTTTAGAGTCTGGGGGTTTCTGGGATAAAGCTTTTCTGCTTTCAAAGAAAGCCATTCTGTTCTGCAAGTCAAAACAAACGCTTCACTACCACTCAATTAGAGCAGTATTATTAGGGAAATAATCGCTCAAATTTAAAATATCTGTCAAGGGAGGGGCGAGAAAGTTTTTAGTGTGTGGTGGTAAAACTTGTCTAACTTGTCTAACTTTTCATGATTCATAACAAGGACTCTTTTTTTTTTTTCCCCAGTTTGTTTATTTTTGTTCTTTTGTGTTTTGTTTTGTTTTTAATTCATAGTCTTCATACCAGCTGGGAAAGGGCTGGGTTATAATATTGTTGGAGGTACAGCAGCCTTTCAGATTGGTAGGATTTACATGATTAGCCTTTGTGTAGGAATGAATGGGCACTTAAATTCAGCTCTCTGTATTTGGTCAAAGTTCTCTGTGGGGTTCTTTTTTAAGCATTAGTTTTCTGGCTGTAACAAAAACTTCTTTTGCACTGACCCGCTTGTATCTCATCTTTGGGTTGATGGGGAAAAAAAAAAAAAAAAACCACAACCAAAAAAATAATTAACAAAAAAAATAATTAACCAAAAAAAATAGAATCAACCAAGGATGTCAAGAGGAAAGATTGTGCTTGTGCCGAGGACAAGCACAGACTTTCATGCTCTCTGTGGCTGCAGATGATGGTGAGACTGGAGAGAACAAAAAACCTTCCTGGAGGCTTGTCCTGATCCTGCCGAAAAACAGCAGGAAAATTTCATCTTGCCTCTGATACCTACCCAGGGCAAGTCCTTTGGTCAGGAGTTTCAAAATCAATTGCTTAGACAGCGTAATTTATATTTGGTGATTTTTAAATAGCTCTGATTAGGTCTGAGCATGCAGTTTTCTAAGATGAAGACGATTAGTTGTAAAGAAGTTGTTTGATTTGAAGGTATGATCAGGATAGTATTGCAGTAGCCGTATTAACCTCATAATGATAATCTTGTTGTCTTCTTTGATTCCAAGAATTTAAAGGTTTAGAGCTGCAAGGAAGAGCACAGCACCATTATTTAATTTGGTGGGGAAGAGAAGTACTACTCTTCACAAATGAAAGATTAAGGGCTTGGGGCCTATTGTGTACCCATCTGCAGCTCTGTTGTGAAGCAGTGATATTTTTATTTGAATGATTTAGAGAGAGGTGTGTGAGTAGCTGCCTGCTCTTTGTGCGGCAGGGTGGGACAGTGAGGGGGTCCCAGCTCTGAAAATGTTCAGCTCTTCCCAGGGCCATGCAGGGCAGGGCATGGGGCAGAGGAAACACTGATGGGGGAGCTTGTTGCAATCCATGGTGATGGAGGCCTCAGGAGCAGGGAATTATTTTGCAGACTTCCTTGTAAATTAATCAAAAATACACGGGAGTGCAGGAAGAAGCCTGTGTACAGCACAGACAAAGCTACACCTGATGAATGATGAAACAGAGCCTTTAGATTTATTTATGTGCAGGGATGTGATGCTTTAAGTTTTAGCTTTCATGTTTTCCAGGTTCTGTGCTGCCTTAGTGTGTGACTCTGAACATCATATAAAGTGTTACCAAGTTCTCCTCACAGCTCAGTCAAAACAATCCTTTTCCAGACCCAGAACCAAGGACACCATTGCAGCTTCAGGCCCAAAATCTAAAAATAACAGTGAATTGAGGAGAGCAAACTCGGAGGACGGGATTTCATAACCTGAAGCTGTAATTGGACAATTAACCCCAGTATGGAAATGGACCAAAAATTTAGAAAAGTGTGAAAACTCGTGACAGATCGTCCACCTTGGGTCGAGCCACAGCCGGGCTCTTGTACTGCCCAAAGTCCATCCTTTGAAGGCCTTTTAATAAATACCTCCTTTATTCCTTTTAACTCTGTCT